>PVKH010040324.1:0-11076 GCA_004027955.1 Chaetophractus vellerosus | reverse complement strand
GGGGGGGGGGATATGTAATAAATAAAAAAAAATAAAATCTTTAAAAAAAATAAATAAATAACCAGACGGGTTGGGGGAAAAATACACCAAATGTAAAATATGGGCTATAATTAGTGCTAATATTTCGACAATGCTCTTTCATAGCTTGTAACAAATGTTTCACAACAATGCAAGGTGTTGGTGGTGGGGTGATATATGGGAGCCCTGTATGATGATATGCATGTTTGTTGTATAAGTTCACAATTCTTATTATATACTTATTGTATATGTATGTTTGTGTATGAATGATATACTTCAATAAAAAAATTTTTTTTAATGAAAAAGAAAAAAAAACCTCCCAGGTAAAAGAAGTCACCCAAAAGAGGTAAAAAAAAAAAAGTACTGTTTTAAATAAATAAAAAACATGAGATTATTCTACTAACCTAGAAATTTAATAACGATACAATGCCCATTCATTCTATTTTTACATCAGGGTTAGGTCACAGAGCCAGAGGACGTTACGAACTTCAAAACAAGTGGGGAAAAAAAAAAATCAAAAGTCCCCAAAGCTTGATTGTGAAATATCACAAATCCACCCAATGACTTACCATCGCAGAATCAACCTGGTAAATCAGCATGTCTTATGTATTATGTATCACCAAAAAACTTTTGATGACAATGCTAAGTGATATTTTTTTTAAACAACCATTTCTCTTCATTTTATTTTTGACACAATGCTGAGTTTTAATCAGCCCTTGTGACTCAATCCTCAGTTTAATGTTTGTTTTTTTAATTAATTAATTATTTTAAAAAGATACATAGATTACATAAATGTTACACAAAACTTTTAGGGGTACCCATAGGCCCCACCTCCCACAACCTCCCACATATACATTCTTTTAGTGTGGCACATCACCTGCAATAGATATACACATTTTGGGGCTTTGCCACTAAGCATGGACAATGCTAAGTGATTTTAAACATATATGGGAGATTTTCTACATAAAAGAGGTCAAAGGGAAAAAAAGTCTTATTTATTCATTTTATAGTGAGTGTGACTACTAAGTGTCAGGCTAGTCAATGAGAGAATATTCTGATCTTTTGTAAAGTACAAAGTCTATTGAGAAAGACAGACATGCAGAAATATCATTGTTTATTTTACAGGTATGTGAAAATGAGTAGTTTCCTGTGGAAACTAAAGAATATTTCCAAGACAAATTGGTATTCAAAGTGGAGTCGTTTTATTAATAGCAGAAAGAATTGCAGTATGGGATGGGCAACATTTCAGACCATAGGGATGCTTACAAAGGCACAGACTGAGCCCTTCTGTGTGCTGAGGGTGGGGTGGGAGAAAGGGTAGTGGGAGATCAAGTCAAGATCGGAAAGAACCTTCTATGAACTGATGAAGAATTTGGATCTTTTCCTGAATCAAAAAGGAGCAGCTAATGAAGGTTTGCAAGCAGAAAGAGCTACCTGAAATTTTTTTTGTATGTTTTTGAAAGATAACTTTGGAAGTAATATGGAAGGTGTGTTAAAATGGGCTAGAACTATATATATATATATATATTTTTTTTTTTTAAGTAGTCTTTTGGTAAGGTATTCTTTTTGATAAAATTAATTATGCCTGGTCTTTTCTGAAGTCCAAGTTTTCACTTATGATGTTTTTTAAAAGCAATATATATCTTTAGTTAGAGGTTTAATTCACAATTTAATGGCAGATTCTCACAGAACCTACTATGGGCTACCATTTGCTTGAATGGCTGCATAGCCAGACTGCTGCTTACCTGTAACAGACAGATTAGTTACTGCAGCACTGGTTAGAGGGAGTACAGGATTGACTGTGAGGGTAGTTGCTGCACTGCTCGTCACAAGGCTTGGCGTGGTTGCCACCTAGAGGTCAAAAATGAAAACAGGCACAAAGCACTTAAAATCAAAACTTAAAATTTAAGCCCATATTTGCCTGTAAATTGTTTTTAACTCCAGACACAATAGAATAAAATAAAAGGGCCTAAGAGTAAATGATTTATTTGATTTCAAATTGAGAAAATCAGCATTGTATGTTCAAAGTTGCTATGAGAAGACAATTTTCATTGATATATCAAAAGACTTTGTCTTTGGTTTTGAAAGGAAATAATAAAAATCATTCCTAAATTTCAATGATGTTGAGTCAGATATACTTTAAGTCAGCAAGAAATATTATGCCGATATGCCGATAGTCAATTTTACCTAAGCAAGATAACTATCTAGAGCATCAGGGAATTTGGAATGAACTGGTTTTATTTTTCTATGTGGGGAAAAAATGCCTTGTTTTTTTTTTGTTTGTTTGTTTTGTTTTTTAATGAAATGATGTTATGGAAAGAATGTGAAGGAAATTTTAAAAATTGAAAAAGTTTCTTTATGAAATAACATAAAAAATTTCTACAGTTTTCTAAGAAATACTGTTGTTGTTAGTATGAATATATCCAAAACATAAAATAGCCACATAGACAAAACAAAAATTTACCTAATGATATCATTCTCTACTATCTCATGAACTTTATGATTAAAGCCCCGTCATTTAACAATCAGAGCCTTCACTCATCAAACTAATATGTGCTTTTAATGTTGACTTTAGTTTAAAAAACCTTCAGATATGGAAAGAAATTCAAACGAAATAGGAACAAATTAACCAACTCCATCTAACTTTAGACTTCTGAGTGGCAATGTGGAGTCACAATTATAACCACCCTAAAGATCAAAGAGTTAAGGGAGTCATATGACCACTCTACGTCCCTTCAGTCTAGGAAGAATATTCTAAAGCAAACAGGAGAAGTTACCCATTGAGGTTATACATGAAAGGTCCACATGTTGTTTGAGAATGAAATTCTGAGAAAATGGATTTAAATACAAGTTTAGAGCTAAAGGAGGCTATCTGGTAGTTTACTGCAACTTAATCATATAAGTGCAAGTTTAATAAAATAGGCTTTAGGGCCTACCATGAATAAAAAGCATGTAAGATTTTTTTGAGATAACTGGAATCAGGAGCAAATTTCCTTCCATGCTTACAAAGTAACTTAAAACTACACTAGAGAGAAAAATAATGGAACTGCAATGAAATAAGAATGAATTAAAATTTTCATGTTAAAATAAGAAAAACCAATAAGTTCTTGGGTTAACAATATAGTTTTTGTTACTATGGCAACATGTAAAATATGAGTTTACATACACTTATTCAATGTGAACATATACAAAATAAATTCCTATTATGAAATCTATTGATTCATTTGTAATCTTGAACTTGTACCCTATTTTTTATCCTTACCAGTGAGGCTGGGCTAGGGAAAATTGCTTTGATAGGTGAGCTGCTGGTCCCACCACTGCTGGGTGGATTGATTCTTTTTTCTTTCTGACGACGGTTACAAAACCAAACACGGATCACCTCCTTTTCCATATTGAGCTGATCAGCAATCATGGTGATCTCTTCCGAGGTAGGCTTTTGATTCTAAAGGGGGAAAAAATGATCTTTTAAAATAACTTTTGGAACTACTGACTTAATCATGTTAGGATATAAATAAACAAACGGGAAGAGACAAGGCAGAGAATAAAGTTGGGTACGTATGAGCATATTAGCCCACATTTAACAAAGAGCTTCTGTATACAGACATTTTAATGAATATACACTTACTAAATTCATTCATATTCATAAGAATAAGTTATTCTTGAATATTTATAAATTTTCATTTTAATGTCTATTAATCTTGAATGAAATTAATAAAATACCAATATACCCTTAACAGGTATATTGAAATACACACACACACACATGAGTTTAAGGGTTTAAGAATTTTCTCAGTACTTCATGCACATTATTTCATTTGGACTTCACAATAAGGCTGTAGGGCTGGAAAGTCACGTATTTCACTGATGAAGGGACTTTAGCACAAAGAAATCAAGCGATATGCCCAATCACACAGTTAGTGACGAACTGATAACGACGACCAATTCAGTGCCCCTTCCAATATGCTCAAGCCTTTTCTGAATTAGAAAAGTCAAATTCTTGTAGGAAGCTTTGAATATGACATTTCTGGGTACATATAAAAACTCCAAATATTGAATTAATTTGAACTCCATAACCTGATATTCAAGGTCTTTTGTGTTCTGATCCCAAGCTATCATACTAGGCATACAGACACTACAATTTAGCCAGACCAAACCACTTCTGTTACCCCTGGTATATGTCATGGTTTTCCCCCTTAAATGCCTTTGCTCACCCATTTCCACTGCTTCAAGTGCTTTCCTTCCAACTGCCTGCAGAATTCCTAAGCATCCTACAGCAGCTGCCACCTCTCTCACAGTGTGCTCATGTGAGCATGGCTGCTTCTGAACCCTGCAGTGCTTTGGTTCTATCTTTGTGACAGTTTGAAATTCTTTTATGAATCCCAAAAAGAGAAAAATTATATTTTTGAACAATCCATTCCTGTGGGTTGTGAGACCCTTTTGATTGGACTATGTCAGTAAGGTGTGACTCAGGTTGAGTCTCCACCATCTTGCTGGGTCTGCTATAAATGGAGACACAGAGAGAGAGAGACACAGAGGAAAAGGGAGCTACCACATTGACCCTGCCATGTGAGAGAGGACGACAGGAAAACAGAGAAGCCCTGAGGGCTGACAGAAGTTCGAGAGTCTGGAACCAGCAGAGCAGAGAGGAACGAAAGAGGCCCATGAGGGGCTGGCCCCACAGAGCAGCTCAAGGTTCAGGAGACTAGCCCTATGATATGCCCAACAGCTCACACATGAACTCAGGAAGAAAGCAGAGCAGCTGAGGCTGAGACAGGAGGCCCAGTAAGAGACAAGCCCTATGCCTGGTTGCCCACAGCTGAGCTCCGGGAGACAGTAGATTCTGGAGGGGAAGGCAGAGACCTCAGCAGAGATTGGCGGCCATCTTTGCCATGTAGCTGGACACCAGAATCAACAGTAGCTGACTTTGATCAGCATCTCTAATAGTGCCTTGATTTGGACATTTCATGGCCTTGGAACTGTAAGCTTTTACTCCAAATAAATTCCCTTTATAAAAGTCAACCCATTTCTGGTACTTTGCATTAAGCAGGCCTTTAGCAAAGAAAGACAGTCTCCTATGTCTATTAACTTTGTCTTATTTTCTCCATTACGTTATAAGTGTTCATAAAGACAGAGGCTGACAAGTTCATCTTTTATCATCTATAGTGCTTATCACTAGAGTACTATATAATCCCATGTACATGAAAAGTAAAAACCTCACTGACCTCCAAGAAACTCTTCTCTAAGGCCACACGAATGTTGGTCTCTATGCTGGTGCGTTTCTTCCTCCTCCGGTTCAAGCCCTCAATTCCCAGCCCTGGAGAATTCAGGGCACTTGGGCTGGAAAGAGCAGAATCAGATGAGAGGTTCTCTGTAAGAAAGAAGAAAACATGGCAATAAAATTAGCTTAGCATAATGATACATATATTAGCAAAAAAGCCTGGGGAAAATATTTTAAGCTACAAGCAAACATGAAAAGGTTTTCATATAAGCTACATTAAAATACTGTTCATTACCATGGTTCTTCATACTGTCCTTACTAGTGCTCTGTATTATCATATTGTCATCACTACTTTTTGATGATTTCTGTTTCTGAGAAAGCAGAAGTTTACTATTCCTGTCCTTAGATTCAGCTTTACCTCTTTCCAGTTCTGTTCTTGTGTTTTGTTTATTTATTTTTTAGCTCTGAGGATAAAAGGAGAAAAAAGCCTTCTTGGAAATTACTGAACGTTTAATATTTATTTCTTATTGGTATAATCTAGGGCTTCAACCAATGAAATATTTAAGCATTCTTCTCTAAAGTTGAAAGGGGGTTCTGTCATTTAATAGTTTTATGACCTTGGGCATGCCATATATAGCTCTGAGTTTCTTTTCCCTGTATGATTTTTGTTCACATCTACAATGAGAATCACAGACTAAGGGATCTCTATGGCTCCATATAGCTCTCAGTGTATGATTCTGTGACTCAAACTCCAAAAACTCCAAAAGGAAACTTCAGCACATAACAGCTAAAACAAACAAAAAACCTAGAAGCACAACTTTGTAAGTATGGAAGATGTGAGGTCATTTTTACTAACAGCAGGAATATTACCAGGAACAAGTTTTAAGATAATTCATCCAGGAAGAACCAGTAAACTTGTCTTCCAAGTTTATCTAAATACGAATGCTTTCATGTTGTCTTCCTTCAACTGTGTATGTGCCCCTAATCCTAGTTCCAACACAAGAAATATCCCAAGGTTAAAAATTATTGTTGACTAAACATTTGCTATATTAGAAGCCATGCATGCGACCCCAGACCTAGTTTTTCTCCCTAGGTCAGGTTTTTAGAATGCTGGTGATAACCTAAGCCTGATTTATTATATGACCATCCTGTTTGGGAAATGACTGTAACTCTAGGTATCTTTGGTCAACCTTAAGAGATATTGCAGGGGGACGGATGTGGCTAAGGTGGTTGGGTGCCCGTACCCAAGCCTGGGGCTTGGGGGGCTCACCCACTCGCAGGGCCTGGTGGCACACCTGCGCACAGGGCCTGGCAGCGCACCCAAGCACAGGGCCAGGCGGCACGTGTGCCTTCCATAACCCTCCTTCTTTGGGGGAGTAAGATATGGACTATAGTTAGTAGTAATACTTTGACGACGCTCTTTCGTGATTTGTTAACAAGTGTTTCACAACAATGCAGGGTGTTTGTGGTGGTGTGGTGTGTGGGAGCCCTATATGATGTTGTGCATGTTTGTTTTGTGGGTTTACAATGTTTGCTGAACACTTGTGGTTTGTGTGTGTTCAAGTATGAACGATATACTTCAATAAATTGTTTAAAAAAAATTTATTGTTGACTGCTTACAATGTAACTACTAGACTATTTAAATGAATTAGTTGTCTAATTTACAAGACACAATTTATATTAGTTCCCCCAGGATTAGTGAGCATTAAGGTTCTGTAGTACTTATGATACAATAAGAAATATAATCCCCAGGGTTTACAACAATATCCCTGTGAAATTCCAATGGCCAATGAGGAAACTTCTTATGTATTCACTTACCTGCATCATTTAGCCACTTCTCCAAAAGTGGCTTTAACTTGCACATGTTCTTAAAGCTGAGGTTCAAGGCTTCAAAGCGAGAGATGGTAGTTTGGCTGAAATCATTTCCATATAGTTTACCCATAGCGAGCCCAACATCACCCTGTACAATACAGAGCAGGAAAGCAGAAGAAAATAGAGAGAAAGAGGTTAATCTCACTAATGTTCACAGCCTTCACTCTGGGATTCCCTTCCAATAACTGCTCTAGATAAAGAATCAGTAATCATTCCATTTATTGGGTCCTGCAAAGTACCCACCCCTAAACTAAGCACAATATTCCAGTGAAGACTGTAATTAAGCCCTTGATCATGACAACATACAGCACTGTCCTGTATACTTTTCATTTTTAATCTATTCTTGCTACTTTATGTAATAATCGAGATAACCGAAAACTTCTACTAAATCGCAAACGAGTAGTGCTAATATTCCAACAAGCCCCTTAATTGATCTACTGAAGTAATTTATGTAATTGTAAAACATCAATTTACCTATATCACCTACAGGGTTAATGCATATGATTGCCTAGATAATCTCAGATATTTCTGAACCAACCAAACTTCCCATAATTCACTTTAAAATTTAGAAATGATTCCTCTTTTTATTTTTCTTGTAAAGTATTTCTGGAAGCATAAATCTATTTTCCACCCTTAGATGAGATTTCAAAGTTGGTCACAAAAAGCAGGTATTCTAAATGACTACTTTTGTAACCATTAGAGAGATAGAAATGCACAGTAGAGAGGTTTGACCCATTTAGTCAAACCATCATGGGTACTAAAAACTTGATAACCTATGGCAATAGAACAATGATCCGCTGAATATATTACAAAAGATGTCTCTCTCTCTAAGTCTATACCTTTGAAATACACATAGCACTTTTCTTCCAGCTGAATCTGGCTGGGAAAAGCCATTTTTCATTTTTATTTCACATATAGGTAACACAGGCTCATAGAGTTTAAATGACTTACCTGCTCATTTCAGTTAGTTTATTGACTGAACAGAAAGGCAACAACATTTCTGGTCCAAAGTGCTACACAGCCAATTCTCTATATGACAGCCAACTCCCAACTATTCTGGCAATGCCTTTTTAAAATCGGGATTATCCCAGTCTGTTGACTGCCCCCCCCCACCCCCAGCCCCCAATCCATCTTTTGGATACTCTAGTGTTTATTAGCACCTGTATCAGGTGGTAGTCAGGGAAAAGAGGGAACTTTTTAAAAATTCCTTTTTATTACTGGTGAGCAACTTCTGAGAAGAAGTATCACAGAGAAGAAATGCTGGCACTATAAGAATAAAATGAGGCCTAGAGAATACCTAAACTTTAATGTTCTGTATCCTATGCTGTCCAATGCAGTAGCCACCAGTCATATGTGGTCATTTAAATTAAATCAAATTAAAATTTCAGGTCCTCAGCACCACTAGCCACCTTTCAAATGATCAACAGCCACATGTAGCCAGCATATTGGGCAGCACAAATACAGACCAAGAGAACATTTCCATCACCACAGGAGGTTTTACTGACGGTCCTGAATACACTGTATCTAACTAGACTTGAAGTGGATAGTTTATTGATTTTTCTTACAGTTATGGTAAAACTAAAAAAACTGGGATAGTGTGAGTGGGGCACAAGTGCTATCCATTTATATCTATATACATATACATCTATATACCTTTCTATACCTATATTTATTAAATGTTTCTTCATTCAATCAACAACTATCTTCTAAGGGCCTACTATGTAAGGTACTGAACTTACTATGCTTTGTGCATCACATATATTCATGTCTTGGTTACTTTATTTGTTTAGATTACAACTTTCCAGAAAACTGGGGCCAACAAAATCTTGCAATTCTTTGAGCATAGGGCCTGATAGTAATAATAATTAAATGGCAACAAATGTTTTCTGACATTGTAAGTGCACAATTCTCTTAAGAATTTTTTTCACAAACTTCTGCAATATCTTTCTAGAGAAAGTAACAATTTTTTTTAAAGATTTTTTTTTAAAAATTATACATGCCCCCTCTTCTGCTTGTTCTTGCTGTGTTCATTTATCTTTGCGTTCCTCTGTGTCTGCCTGTCTCCCCCTGCCAGAGCGACCCGCCGAGTCAGCTCACCGGCGCTGCAGACCACCTACTCATAGGTGCTTGCCTTTTCCCATGGGGGCTTGCCCCGCCCACGTTGGCTTGCCTTCTCGAGACGGTCTGCCCGTTCGAGGAGGCCCCAGGGACCAAACCCGGGGCCTCCCATGTGGTAAACCGGCACCCTACCAACTGGGCTATAGCTGGCCCCCAGAAAGTAACAATTTTGACAGATAAACAAAAGACCTACTCAAAAATCATATCATAATGAGAATAAGAAACAATGCCTTAAGTAGGTGGCTGGAAATAAAGTTATGCCATCGACTAACTAAAACTATGGCAATAAATGATAAATTTACTTATGGAGATTTATAATACAACTAAACCTTACAATTGAATTGATTAACTGAATGAAAAGCAACAGGTCTCTCAGTTAACATACTAATTTTTTATTAATTTGCTATATGCTTGGTGTAGCCGTTTGATGTAATTATGAATTCCCAAAATCGATATTGAATCATGCTTGTAAACTGATCTGTTCATCTGGGCATGATTAGCTTATGATTAGGGCATTAACCAGGCTACCTCAGTAGGGCGTTGAGATCCACCCCTCAGTGGGTGTGGTCTCAAGTATAAAAGGCAAGGCGAAAGACAGAGGAAGCAGATTTGAGAAGCAGATTTTTGAGAAGTTTTTTTTTTGTTTTGTTTTATTTTTTTTTGTTACATATCCCCCCCTATCTGCTTGCTCTTGCTGTGTTCATTTTTGTGTTCTTCTGTCACCCCCGTTGCGGCGACACACCCAGTCAGCTCACTGCGCAGGCGGGTCTGCTCCGTTTGCAGGCGGCTTTTTTGCTTCCGTTTGCGGACGGCTCGCCCTGCCCGTGGTGGCTTTTTGCCCTGCCCACGGTGGCTCTGCCCTGTCCACGATGGCCTGCCGTTCTCAAGGCGGTCTGCCCGACCAGAGAGGTCCCCGGGAACCAAACCCGGGGCCTCCCACGTGGTGAACTGGCGCCCTATCCACTGGGCTACAGCCAGCCCCCTGAGAAGCAGTTCTGATGTTGGAGAGGACGCCCCAGGAGAAGAGAACTGAGCCATTCGCCTGATAGTCTACAGCTGACCTTGTGGAGGAAGTGCTAAGCCGGGAGAGAAACACAGCCCCATAAGAGAGGAACCCAGAAGCCTGAACCCTGGCAAATGTCGGCAACTGTCTTGCTCCAACATGTGGCAATGGACTTTGGTGAGGGAAGAAACTTATGCTTTGTGGCCTGGTAACTGTAAGCTTCTACCCCAAATAAATACCCTTTATAAAAACCAACCAATTATTGGTATACTGCAAAGGCACCCTTTTTGGCTGACGAATACACTTGGTTTAGTGCTCATGTAACTCAAAACCATGTGGGTTTTTCCCTCACAAAACAACCCTTTTTATATTTCTGAAAGAGGCAAGGGGGTGAAAATAAAGAACAAAGATTGGGATTAGGGGGCTGGCTGTATAGCCCCGTGGATAAGGGCGCCGGGTACACCACATGGGAGACCCTGGGTTTGGTTCCCGGGGACCTCTCCGAGTGGGCAGACGGCCTTGAGAAAGGCAAGCCACCGTGGGCGGGGCAGAGCCGCTGTGGGCAAGGCAAAAAAAGCCGCCACGGGCATGGCAAGTCACCTGTGAAACACGGAGCTGTCGCCCAGGAATCACGGAGCTGAGCAGCCTGCAAAACACGGAGCTCTGCTGCCCGCAAAAAACGGAGGGGAGCCGCCCGTGAAACGGAATGAAGCTACCCACGAGCGGGGCGAGCCGCCTGCGCAGAGGGCCGACTCGGCGCGTCGCCGCAAAGATGGGTGGAGACAAGAAGCAGACATAGAAGAACACAGAAGAATGGACACACAGCAAGAGCAAGCAGAAAGGGGGC
>PVKH010040323.1:0-11075 GCA_004027955.1 Chaetophractus vellerosus | reverse complement strand
AAAATAACAGAAGAGAAAACAGCAGGGGGATGGCATCCTATGGGTTAGAGTAAGTATTGTTTCATGAAACTTGTTTTCCATCTCTGTCTGTGTCTGTAGATATGTGTGTGCACAGGATCTGGGTTTCCTACTGTGAGTTGTGGTTCCACTGCTCTCTAGGCTGAGGGAACAGCAACCTTTGCAAGCAGTTATCTGGGTTACAAAAACCCAGACTCTTGAGCTACTTGATAGATGCATATTAAGCCCAGCGTAAAGGGCAACAAAAGAATAGTTGGTGTTGAATTTGCAGCTGAGTTAGTGGGCAGATCACACAGGGACCCATCATAAAAGGGCAGTGAAGGCAGTACAGACGGATGTGTGGGCACCACTGCCAGAGGGCAGGACCAGCAGCTGCCGTATCTGGACAAAAACAGGTCACAAATCACCTTTGGAATAGCATGATGGGGGAGTGACTAGGAGTATCCAACCCTTCATATGTCTTAGTTAAGAGAGTGCATATTATATAATAATATACATGCACACAGATGCAAAGTATATTATAATATACATGCTATTATAAACTAATATACATACACCTGTGTATACAAAAATACACGTTATGCATTACATAATACATATGATAATATAAATTTCCAGCATCTACAGCAAGGGAAGGACTTCCAGTGCAGGGTATACAATAGAAGCTCAGTGAACATTTGTTAAATGAATAATTATATATATTATAGCCAGCCTGGTTTGCTTTTTATCATATGGACTTCAAAATATTTATTAAATTTCTGGTTCATATGTGCTTATTTATTGAGATGCCAGCTCATTTTAAAAAAGATGTTAAGTTTTATTAAATTCCTAGTTATTGAAATGTACAATGATTACATTCAATACATTTGATATATGCCCACCAAGAGCTTATAATCCAAGATGGTGATCAATCTACCAGTCCAAAGACACAAACTGGTAGTTACTGAGCTCTTATTATAGTAGTTTATACATTATGAGCAAGAAGGGCAGTTAGTGAAAAGATGTTAAGATGGTTTCCCGTCTACAGGAGTGGTCTATTCAGCTGAATCACAGTCAGGGCCATTGACATTTCCAAGGCTTATCAAATAACAGAAATATCAAGCATTTCATCGCAGTTCTACTATGATGCAGCATTTTTCCAAATACATGAAACCATATGTCATCACTTACTTTGTTATACATTAAAAAATATTCTCTTAAGATAGAAAAAACTTCCCTGACACATATTCTAGAAACCACAAATGCAAGGGGTAAATTAATGACTAATAGGGATTTTATCCACAGAAGCCTAATGCTATCATATGTAAATGGTTAATAGTTTCATTAGAAAGAGAACAGTGGAATAATTAACAAATAATTAAATCTCCCAAATCTTTAACACACAAGATGTTTCTATTCTATTAGAGCAATATTGTTGTGCATTAACCACTTATGAATTAACTTTTCCTAGCTTTGTTAAATAAAAAGTTAAACAGTCAATATTCAAGGGGCATGTAATTAACCCCATGCCAGGGAAGCTTCCTCTCAGTCACTCTTCAGAACTCTGGTACAATATTAGCAATCAAAATGTAACCACGCTATGACTTTGATAAAGGAAAAGCAGTGGTATGTAATTTGGACCCATTGAATGTTGGTTAAGACATGATGTTCTACTTTTTAATTCATAAACAAAAAATAAAAACATTTTACATTTTAAATGTTGGCGAAGGCAAAGCCAAAAGCAAAGGAAAAACTATTTTGGGCCTATTTCTGTGTTTAAAACCAAACAAGTAAGGATGTTTACATTAACATTTAGAAGAAATCAAGCATAACACCCACCTCTGCCATAATATTAGATGTGATGATATTAACTAGTCCCAATACATAATAGTTATTTTTACAGATGAGCAACTTTACAGCACAGACAGTGATATCAAATCTCTCAGTGAAAGTTCAGTGCACGGAAAACTCCATGACGTCATGGCCGGTTGTTACATAGACTCATACAAAAAGATCCCAATCTTACTCCTGAAGTACTACAATCACCAACAGAAAATCTAGCAGGCGTTTTCCCGTCTCTGAGCGTTGGCGTTACAAGGAAATCCCTGCATGTACGTCCAACTGCCCCCCGATCCCCTGAAACCTTCAGGGGAGTCCTGAGACCCCCAGCACTGGACATGCCCCCTCCCACAGACGGCCTCTCCTACCTACCAAGCCCTTTTATGAAGCTGATCACACAGGACCGTCTCCAGCAAGCTGCTGTAATCTCCATGAGCCCGGGCGGGACCCGACGCACGGCCTGCAACTGCTACGGCAGACGAGGTTCCAGAGCAAAACGACAAACCACGGGCTCCATGACCCCGCTGCCCACGGCCGCCTCAAGGGCTTCGGCCACAGGGGAGGGCTCGTTTATTTTTGGCCCAAGGTGTATTTTTAGTCAGGTGCTAAAGACCTACAGTAGAAGACAAACTAAAACAGCGCTTCCGTCCGGGGCAGGCTCTTCATACCAATGCGACAATTTTTAGCTGCACAGTAAGACAGTGGCCTACAACTCGCAGAGGGCCCGGGTGTCTATATTTATCCCCGAGAACACACACTGCTGACAGATGAGCAGAGCTGCTCTGAGCACTCCAGGAACACGAGCCCGAGCTCCCCAGGCGGCCACGATGGGTCCCCGCGCTGCCAGGACGTGCCTGGCCCGCAGAGCCCAGCGCCCGGCTGCCGCGTCCCGGGCCTGAGGACTGTGACAGCAGAGCTCACACGGGCGGCCGGGCACCCTCGCTCGCCGAGCCAGGGCCTTTGGCCACGAGTACAAACAGCTTCAAACAGCTCAGATTCCTACAGACAAGACCAGCAGCAGAAAATCCCTATGTGACGCCAAGAGTCAGCGAGAAACCAAACACCCTCAAGGAAAATAAAACACCGAACATCTGTTGAGTCATAAAGAAAGGTGACTGGGTTTAAATATATAATTTTATTATTCCAAAAGATGCCGCATAAACAGACTTGTTGCAAACTTAATTTCTAAGACCAAGAAGGAGCCAATACTGGCAAATGCTAAATTCTCTACCCGTCAAAAGAAAGCAGGTTTAGTCTAATGAGGAGATTGAGAAGACAGATGTTACTTGAAAACAAAATAAAAGCATAATTAATTGATCTTTCAGTGGGCACGATTTCTGATGGAAGATTTTTGTGAGGGTCAATGAAAATCTAGTTCTTCGATAGCACTGCTGTGAAAAGTATGAAACACAAGTCATTTTCTAGTCTTGATTTACTCAGGGCAATTAAAGGTTTTCTTTAGCAACATAAGTTGGAATAACGAAACAGCATGTTATGAAGCACTGACTGCAACAAACTAAAACATTTAACAGGAAGGGGAAAATGTCCAAATCACTGAAATGAATACTTAAAGTGATTCTGGCAAGTCGAGGCCCACGAAGACACCCCAGGGTACCACGGTGTTGTACACATTCAGAGATTACTCTGCCATTTTAAGAGTTAAAGAGGTGGCATCTGATTTACATTCTTACTAAAAGGGATCGACATGATTATAGTACAACACTTTGCTTATGGAGGCATCTGTAAATATGGTTAAAAAAATAAGGTAAAATAAGAATTCCTCTTTGACCTCCCCTTTCTGGATCTCTATTGGAGTCAGACTCAACTGAAAACTTGCACTTTGTCAGCTTTAAGCCTCTAGTGCTATTATTAGATGTAACTGTAATTCAGTTTAAAAAATGATTTAAAACAGCTTCTAAGAAGTATGAAAAAATATTTTTTATCATTTTATTTTTTCACCTTCCTTATAGATAACAACTACCAAACAACATTTAAGGAAAGTACAGGGAAATAAAGTAGAAGTGAGAACTAGAATTTATGGAGCACAGAACTTGATTCAGGTACTTGGCATATATTATTTCATTCCATCCTCATGGGGACCTTATAAGGTAGGCATTGCTATGTCCCTTGTAGAGTAATGAAAAGGTCATTCAAATACAGGTATGTCAGACTCCAGGATCATTACATTTGTTGATTTTTATTACAGCACTTTTCCTAAGAGGAATTGGGTATATATAATGATAACCTAAGAGTATTTAAGTTGCCCCAAAATAATCTACTTTTTTTTTTAACCCAGAAATTTCACACATCCCCAACCCAGCTGAATTCCAGAGTGCAGTCCCATAGATGCCCACCTTGTTCCACGCAATCTCTGGGCTAGCTTGTCCCTGGCTGGTTTTAGGAGCGCCCTCTGGGCCGGAACCACATCAGCTCATCTTTGGATTCTGAGGGCCTAGTAAAAACTGAATCAACAAGTAATAAAAGGTCTCTCTCTCTCTCTTTTTTTAAGGTACTGGGGTTGTGGATTGAACTGGAACCTCTTATGTGGAAGCCGGCTCTCAACCACTGCTCCCCTGAGTTGGTTTTCTTGTTTGTTTGCTTGTTGTTATGTTTTCTTGTTTTTAGGAGACACCAGGACTGAATCTAGGACTTCCCATGTGGGAAGCAGGCGCTTACCTGCTTGAGCCACATCCCACTTACCAATAAAAGGTCTCTTAATGGTCAAAAACAGATGCCACAAAGTCCATTTCAAGCTATTAAAGCTTAGACTCTTCATCACTAGAGAGTTCCCCTCACTTCACCCATCTGCTCAGAGCCTATTTTCTCCTACATGAGACATATTTCTAACAACCTTGGTTTTTTTCAACCCGAAATTCGCGCTAGATTAAAAGCAACAAATCATGGTTGGGTGAAGGCTCCTAAAGACAGGTATGCTGACAGCTGACAGCTGATATTGATAGAAAATATCAGAAAACAACAAGGACAATAGCAATAGATAGCAGATAGAAAAGTTAAAAATCATAGCAGCCCAAGGGTATTTTAGTATAGAAACTGATAGTCCTCTAAACCACAATGAGATATCACTTCATACCTCCCATGGTGGCTATTTTTTAAAAAAGGAAAATGAGTGTTGGCCAGGATGTGGAGAAACTGGAGCACTCATCCATTGCTGGGTATATATAATGATAACCTAAGAGTGGCCATTGTGGAAAACAGTTTGGTGATTCCTCAAAAAGGTAAACCTAGAATCACCGTACGACTTGGCAATTCCATGCCTACATATATAACCAAAAGAACTGAAAACAAGGACTCAGATAGCTGTACCCCGAAGTTCCTAGCAGCATTATTCACAATAGCCAAAAGGTGGAAACAGCACAAGTGTCCATCAACAGATGAATGGATAAACTAAATGTGGTCTGTACATGCAATGGAATATTATTCAGCCAGAAAAAGGAATGAAGTTCTGATACATGTGTGAACCTAGAAACATGCTAAGCAAAATAAGCCAAACACAAAGGGGCAAATATTGTATGATTCCGCTTAGATGAAACATCTAGAATAAGCAAATTCAGAGACAGAAAGTAGATCACAGGTTATCAAGGGCAGGGGAAAGGAATGGGAGTTATTGCCTAAAGGGTACAGAGTTTCTGTTTGGGGTGAAGATAAAGTTTTGGTGGTAATGGTTGAGCAACATTGTAAATGTAATAAATGACACTGAATTGTACACTTAAAATGGTTAAAATGGCAAATTTGACAATATACATACACAAATAAAATGCTACCACATTAAAATTAAAAACAAAACAGCCCTTCACATTTCAAGAAGACTAAAGATATCATATATTACAGAATCATGAATAACTGATACATTTCCTCATGCTCTGAATTCATTCAAACGTGGTTCAATTATGAGAGCATCCTAGATCACATAGAGACCAGTAAGATTCAGTTAGAAAGAATTCTATTCAAAATTATTAAATTGAAAATGTTTTGACAATTTAAAGGCTAAGCATTATGACTGGGAGAAATTTACTTATAGATCACTTGTTCTCAGATGATGCTGAATAAATGTATTTTAAACTATGTTAACATAATCTAAATTTAATAAGTAAAAGGAACTGGGTCACTCACATATTTAATTGATAGTTCCATAATAACCCCAAATATTAATTGTCTTTAAAATTGTTGCTTTTCTTTAATGGTTCTAATATTCACAAAAATTTCCTTTTTGCCCTTGCATGGCATGGTGGCATGATTGCAAATATTATGAAAGACAAATGGAAGTCCAAAGTCAAGCTGCTCGTAGGTCACAGCAGACTGATATCAATCAGTATGAAGGTTAGAAGATCACAGAGCCATTCTCGTTGGTTCTAACCTATTGGATTCTATTCACCACCTTAATGTACAGCCAATAGGCTCTATTATATTATGGCAAGCAAGAAATATCCTTTAGATACCAATATAATCTTTTTTTTTTTTTTACTGTGAACAGCTTGAAAGAAAATCCACATTTAAAATAGCTATACTGTGACAGTACCTATACCATTCAAAAACCTAAAGGTATAAACTGAAAGCTGACAATTCTTATTTGTTTCCTCAAAACCAAGATTTCTCACTGAGGTTGTTGAACAAGTTTGTGATATACTTAATGTAATATTCCAATAATAAAATGGCTACATTTTATTTGTATAACCACATATATATTAGTCTTCCTAGAAATTTAGTCAAGGCAAGTGTTAAAATAGCGTCACAGAGATATGGCAATTAACAAATGATTCTAGTGCCAAAAGGATGATGACTTTTCACTATTTTTCCATGACATGACATGGTACAGAATACATGCATTCACTTGTATGAACAAATCTTTTAGCAACGAGGAACCTCTGGGGCCTTCTTCAGATGAGAAAGAAATTAAGTACAACATAAGCAAACATCACCTGTAGCCCTGCCTCTTCCTTGTGGAAAATGTAACAAGGGCAGAGAACCCACAGAAGACAATGTGTCATTGTGCTTGGAAGTATTGGGCTATCAAACAGGCTTCTAGTTGTCCTTAGCATTTGACATGCAGCTTGTCATTGCCTAAAGACATGCAGCAAAGAAATGCAACCTGCAAATGTTGACTGGGAGGGCCTCTAGGAAAATACTGGTTTATTTTGGCATAGGGTGCCCCTGGAACCCAGCCACTGGTAGGCAGTGTACTAACAACCAGGTGCACGATGCTTACAGGTATATGAACTTTCAGAGAGGCTCACTCTAAACCTCTAGGTATCAGCCATTCTCTTGTAAATGACCAGGTGCCTTAAACCCAACCCTAGAGAGGAAAATCAGGAGCAAAAGAGCATAAACGTGTGCTAGAAATACTCTACTCTTTCTTCAAAAGGTTTTCTCTGACCATCTGCACGAATCAGCTTACAATCATCCCCCAATTCCACTACTCTAAGTGACAACTAGTTTGATCTTTGCCTTGCACGGGGGCTTTTAATTATACCACTAGGAGGCCTAGTCCACTGACCCGATTTCTTGAGTCTAATTAATTTAGTATTTGGAGAGATACCTAACAAATGTTTACGTAAAGCTGGGGAGCTCTATAAAGTGTACAGATTCCAGGGCCTCAACGACACTGATAGAATCTAAGCCTCTGACGAGGCTAGAATCTGATTAATTTAAAGGTTCCATAAGTGCAGCCAGATCTGGCATCGACTGACGGCCCCCAGGAACGTTAGCAAGCTGTCTTCCAAGTTAGGGGAATGCCGAGGAGGGTATAAAATAGTTACCATCAAGAACTGAGCTATCTAGCTGGTGACCTCACACCTACAACTCAAAACACAATGAAGACTCTGAGAGTAAGTTAAAGAAATAAAAAAAAAAAAAATCAAATAAACCCCAAAACTGGTGTTTTCTATACTGTCCTTAATTTGCTTCTTAATTTAAAACAGTCTCAGAGGTTGCTTTTCTCTGCCCCAAATAGATGCCACAAAATTCATGTACTTTGGGGGGGCCGGCTGTAGCCCAGTGGATAGGGCACCGGTTCACCACATGGGAGGCCCCGGGTTCGGTTCCCAGGGACCTCTCCAAAGCGGGCAGACCGCCTTGAGAAGGGCAAGCTGCTGTGGGCGGGGCAGAGCCGCCGTGGGCAAGGCAAAGCCACCACGGGCAGGGCAAGTCACCCGTGAACAGAGCAGATCTGCCCGTGAATGGAAGCAGAGCCACCTGCAAATGGAGCAGAGCCGCCTGCGTGGTGACCTGGCTTGGCGTGTCGCTGCAACAGGGGGAGACAGAGCAGACACAGAAGAATGCGGAGAAATGAGCACAGCAAGAGCAAGCAGAAAGGGGGGGATATGTAACAACAAAAAAAAAATTCATGTACTTTATACATAGACTAATGCAGGTTCTCACTTAAAGCCTCACTCTTACTGCTACACAATTCAAGCAAGCTTGTCTAGTTTTTAAACGACCAGCAAATTGGATGCAGAAATTCAAAAGGTAAGATGTAACAAGTGATCACCTGATAGATGCAGAGACTCTAGAAAGCATTCACACATCCTCCACCACCACAGAGGAAGGGCGAGCCATTCAGTTAGCAGTAAGCCTCCTGCCCCCTCCAGTAGTCCCTAAGGGTACTTCTGAATAGCTGCCAAAGCAAAAAAAGGGCTGTGTTCACAAAAGGGGGAAAACTTTGGAAGGATTTTCATCTAAAACATCCAAAAACTTAAAAAATAAACCTGACAATGAGAGTTCAGTTCTGAATGACTCATTCATTTGGGTCCAGGTAGGCTCTGTTAAAATGAAAGTAAACAACTATTTGCATGTAAGAAAGCGTCATTGAACCAAGATTTCAGAACTGTGTGTTGACTGGTCTTTAAAACACTAACCTTTTCTATAAAATAAGTGTACATAACCTGGTAAAATGGCTAATGCCAAGCACGCAGGGAATTAGCTCATGTCCTCTTTGTCTAGTCGTTAAGAAAGCATATAGGATCCAACAGGGTTTAAGAACAGGGTTCTGTTGAACCTTAGGGAACCATTCAGCTAAATATCACAGATCTACTGCAACACAATACTTATGAATCATCACTGCCAGTTTATTTAGAAGCAAATCCAAAAGAGAAATTTATATGGAGAAATATACACAGTAAGAGCAGCACTGTTTTTAAGACTATAATGGTGGTTTTTCCATCTAGTTAAATTTTGCATTTAAATGTGGTAATAAAGTAGCCAGAAGACCACACAACCATACAGCTTAGTGTTTAAAACTAAGGAAACCTCTTTCCCTACCACCTTTACCCCCAAACCCTGCTCTGCCCAAGAAAGCTTCTTTGAGAAATTTAGCCTACATAATGTTCTTTCCAAACTCCACCTTATCTTTTGAATCAGTGATATTTTTCAGGATCAAAAATTATGACCTGAGAAAGGATCACCCTTAGACTCTAAGTGTCCAAAGCTGGGCATGAGGGACCCGCCCTGCACTTCAATGAGGCAGAATACAGATGCCACGGCAGCAGGGATCCTTAAGTCCACGTCCAAGGGCCATCTGTGCCCATGGACCAGCTGGGGACCTTGGGCAAGTCATGCTACCTGAGACACGGGCTGCTCATCTGTAAAAGATTATGAATTCAGATGTATATTATGGAAAAATATCGATTGTTCTGCTGCATTGTAAAGAAGTAACAACATTCCTCGGGCTAGACTAGAGAGCTTCATTCAAAGGACATTCCATAAATCCAGTGACTCAGAATGACAAGCTGAGTGTCAGAAGTTACCATGAAACATAGTCAGTATAAGGCAACTCCCAAATGAGATCCAGGTTGAGCATTGTCATCTTATATCATGAAATTATTCTACTGACTGAATGTCTAGGGAGCGATTGAAAAGCAATCCAAGATCATTTTCTCCCGACTCTGTCCAATACAGTAGCTACTAGCCACATACAGCTATCAATTGCTTGAAATGTGGCTAGCGCAAGTTAGGATTTTTTTTTTTTAAAGATTATACTTTTATTTTTATTTATTTTTTATTTATTTATTTTTTTGGTTACATATCCCCCCCCCTTTCTGCTTGCTCTTGCTGTGTGTCCATTCTTCTGTGTTTTTCTGTCTGCTTCTTGTCTCCCCCTGTCTTTGTGGCAACGCGCCAAGTCGGTCCTCCGCACAGGCGGCTCGCCCCACTCGTGGGTGGCTCCATTCCGTTTCATGGGCGGCTCCGCTCCATGTTTTGCAGGCAGCAGAGCTGCGTGTTTTGCGGGCTGCTCGGCTTCCGTGATTCACGGGCGGTAGCTCCGTGTTTCATGGGTGACTTTGCCCTGCCTGTGGCGGCTTTCTGCCTTGCCCACCGCGCTTTGCTCCGCCCACAGCGGCTTGCCTTTTCTCAAGGCCGCCTGCCCACTTGAAGAGGTCCCTGGGAACTGAACCCGGGGCCTCCCATGTGGTATACTGGCGCCCTTATCCACTGGGCTATCCAGCTGGCCCCGGAATTTTAATTTTAATTAAATTCAAATTTAAAAACTGATTCAGTTATTAGAAACACTTAATGCAAGTGTGCTTGGAACAATATGCATTGGTTGAAACCACTTTTTCACCTGGGAATTTTATGAAATCAAAATAAAGATTAAGTATTTTTGAAGAAAATGTGCTGTTCAAATTTAGATATCCTGAGGTGTAAAATACACCCTTGATTTTGAAGAATTAGTCCAAAAAAATAAAAGAATGTAAAATACATCATCAATAGTTTTTTTTTTACATTTATTACAGCTTGAAATAATACTATTTTAGGTGTACTGGATTAGGTAAAATACATTTTTAAAATTAATTTCCAATATTTTAAAACTGTTTAATAGGGCTACTAGAAAGCTTAAAATTTCATTTGTGTCTTAGGTTATATTTTTGTTGGACATATTGTTCTATAGACCATTTACTGCTTTATAGGTTTAGACACACCAGGGAAATATATGTGTGTGTATATATAAACATATATATATATTTGCAGCTAAATATGCAAAACAACTAAGGAGAGCCAGAGTGTGGTGTATTCATACATTAATAAATACATGTAGTCATATGTATTCACACATAAGTGATGAAAATATTGATTCAATAAGCAAACATTTCTTAATCACATCAAGAAGTATCAGTCTGGGCATGATTGAGAGATGGTGACCTTTCTTCCCACATTACAGCTGAGAAAATGAAATGAACTTGTCCAAGATCACACATCCAGTAAATGCCAGGAAAAAAAAAAAGGAT
>PVKH010040322.1:0-11076 GCA_004027955.1 Chaetophractus vellerosus | reverse complement strand
AAAAAAAAAAAAAAAAAAAAAGCAACAACCAGTAGTGATTTTTAAATTATAATACTTGATTATGCTCAAAAGGACCTATCTACAAATGAAACGTTATCTCTAAATATATGTTTATGTTTTAGGCCTAAATATAACCATATATTTATGTGACCATGTTCAAAGATAGAGCAAAGTTCATTGAAAATTTCTTACAGTGAGATTATGGCAATATATTGTGCCCCTCTAAGCAATTATGTGTAATAAAACGTATCATTAGTTAAATTTATGTTATAGATGATAGGTTGGGATCTAATAATGATTTTTCTCCTTTTGGAGCTTGTCAAATTTAATCAGTAGATAATCAGACACTGATGGGAAATGAAATTCAAAGTTATGCTCTAATTTCCATATTTGCATGTATCAGTCTGAAGACCTGAGCCATTTATAGTCTTAAAGTAACAAAATGGCCTTGAGTTCCACTCATGTAGTCATTCACACATTCATTTATTTAAATATTTGTTGAGAACTGACTATTCCAACGCTGTTCTAGATACTGGTTACAGCAGTTGATAAAACACACAAAAGGCCCCCATCCTAACGGTGCTTTTATTCTAGAAGAAAGTGAAAATAGTGGTTAATATATTCGTCAGTGTGAAGTGATGTGGGAAGGGGTTGCTCTGTGCGGGCCATCAGAAAAGGCCTTTAGGTTACACAGACATCTGAGCGCACATGAGAAGGAAGGAAAGGAGAGCGCCATGCCAACGTTTAGGGGATTAGCATTCTCTTTACCTGACAGCTGAATACCACAGTCTTAACTCAAAAATCAAGTGATACAAAATAAAAATTTTAAATACCTCTATTTCTATTTTTTTTAAATGATTTTGTTGGATTTTTTTTTTCTGTTTTGTTTTTAGTATGTTTGAACTGGACTCATCCAAAATGGTCTTTCCTGTTGCTGAAAGCAGAGTACTGATTCAAATAACTAATTCAGATTGTTGAGGTTTTATAATTAAATATTCCTAGTTCTAGCTCTTCTTTTCAAGGTCCTTGCTTTTTTTTTTTTAATTGGAGAAGTTGTAGGTTTACAGAAAAGTTATGCATAAAATACTAAATTTCCCATATACTTCCCATAACTTTGCATTCATATGGTATATTTGTTACAGTTCATGAAAGAATATTTTTATAATTGAACTATTAACTATAGTCCGTTGTTTACAGTAGGGTTCACTGTGCTCTACAGTCTTTTTAAAAAATTTTTATTTTAGTAATATATACACAACCTGAATTTCCCCTCTTCACCACATTCACGTAGATATTTCAGTGCTGTTAATTCCGTTGACAGTGTTGTGCCGCCAGCACCACCATCTGCCAAAGAACGAAATCCAGCTGTGGGCTTTTTCCTTTCATTCTGTTAACGTGGTGTATTGCATTAGTTGATTTTCTTATGTTGAACCATCCTTACATATCTGGGATCAATCCAAAGATCAATACACTTGATCACTGTGTACAGTTCTTTTAATGTGCTGTTGGATTCAGTTTGCTAATATTTTGTTGAGGGTTTTGTATCTATATTCATAAGAGAAAGTGGTCTGTAATTTTCTTTTTTCTTTTAACAAATCAATTTTATTGATATTAATAAACATACAGTTCATCCAAAGTGTGCAATCAATAGTATTTGCTGTAATCACATAGTTGTGCGTTCATCATTTCAATCATTTTTAGAGCATTTTCATTATTTCAATAATAATAATAAAAAAGACAAGGAAATTCCTCACCTCTCAATCTCTCTGTGCTTCCCCCACTGTACATAGCTGCTGTTTCTGACTATTCTACCCAAAGTATATAATCAATGGCTTTTAGTATAATTATAATGTTGTACATTCTTCATCTCAAAAATTTTAGAACAATTTCATTACTCCAAAAAGAAAGACTCCATTTCTTTTATTGTAGTATCTTTGGCTTTGGTATAAGGGTGATGTTGGCCTCAAAGAATGAGTTAGGTAGTGTTCCTTACTGTACAGTTTTTTTTTAAGAGTTTAAGCAAGACTGGTGTTATCCTTGGAATGATTGGTAGAATTCACCTGTGAGGCCGTCTGGTCCTGGGCTTTCCTTTGTTGGGCGGTTTTTGATGACTGATTGAATCTCTTTACTTGTAATTGGTTGTTGAGGCCTTCTATTTCTTCTAGAGTCAGTGTAGGTTGTTTGTGTTTCTAGGAATTTCTGTTTCATCTAGATTGTCTAATTTGTTGGCATAGAGTTGTTCATATTATCCTCTTATCCTTTTTATTTCTGCAGGGTCAGTAAGTAAAGTTTCGCTCTAATTTCTGATTTTATTTGCATCCTCTCTTTTTCCTTTGTCAGTCTAGCTTAAAGTTTGTCAATTTTACTCTTTTCACAGAACCAACTTTTGGTATTGTTAATGTTCTCTCTTTTTTTTTTATTCTCTATTTCATTTATTTCTGCTTTAATCTCTATTATTTCTTGCCTTCTGCTTGCATTGGATTTAGTTTGCTGTTCTTTTTCTAGTTCCTCCAGGTGTGCAATTAGGTCTTTGATTTTAGCGTTCTTCTTTTAATGTAAGCCTTTAGGGCTATAAATTTCCCTCTGTACACTACCTTTGATGTGTGTCATGTTTTGATATGTTGTGTTCCTGTTTTCATTCATCTCAAGATATTTACTGATCTCTCTTGTGATTTCTTCTTTGACCCATTCATTGCTTAAGAGTGTGTTAACTTCCATATATTTGTGGATTTTCCAGTTCTCTGCTTGCAATTGATTTCCAGTTTCATTCCATTGTGGTTAGAGGAGATGCTCTGTATAATTTCAGTCTTTTAAATGTTTTGAGACTTGCTTTGTAACGCAACATGTGGTCTGACCTGGAGAATGAGCCGTGTGCCCTTGAGAAGACCGGTTATCCTGCTGCTGTGGGCTGCGGTGTTCTGTATTTGTCAGTTAGTCTGGTTTGTTTATCATTTCATTCAAGTTCTCTGCTTCCTTATTGGTCTTCTGTCTGGATGTCCTATCTGTTGATGAGTGGTGTTTTGAAGCCTACACTATTATTGTAGAGGTGTCTAGTTCTCCCTTCACTTATGCCAGTGTTTGTTTTGTGTATTTTGGGACACCCTGGTTAGGTGCATAAATACTTATGATTGTTATTTCTTCTTGGTGGATTGACCCTTTTGTTAATATATAGTGTCCTTATTTGTCTCTTATAACGGCTTTTGACTTAAAGTCTCTTTTTTCCAATATTAATATAGCTACCCCGGTTCTCTTTTGGTTGCTATTTGTGTGCAATATCTTTTTCCATTCTTTCACTTTCAACCTATCTGTATCTTTGGGTATAAGGTAAGTCTCTTATAAACAACATAAGGTTGGATTGTACTTTCTTATCCATTCTGCCAATGTGTGTCATTTGATTGGGGAGTTTAATCCATTAACGTTCAGAGTTATTACTATAAAGACAGTACTTCAGCCATTTTATCCTTTGGTTTTTACATGTCTTACATCTTTTTTTCTCTTTCCCTTTATTGCAGCCCCCTTTCCTGTACAGTTGATCTTCTGTGAAATATCTGATAGTTCCCTTTCTCATTTCCATTACTGTATATTTTTAAAATACTTTCTTTGTGGTTACCTTAGGTTTTGTATGATACAACCTACATCTAAGGCCTACTAATTTGAGAAGATACCAACTTAACTTCAGTAGCATACATGTTCACTGCTCCCGTATCCCTCTGTTTCCCCTCTTTATGTTGTTTTTATCCCACATTCCCTCTATATTTTTGTGCACCCATTATCAGGAAATATGAGTCTTCTCAGTCTCTTGTCACTCTCCAGGGTTCCAAGCAAATGGGATTTGTCCTTTTATTTGTTGTTTTTCAGGGGAGACTTTTCCAGGGGGTGTCTTACGTTGCCGTGTTGATGACATTACCCTTGCTTACTTTTAAAATGTATTTAAACTCACAAGTAAGTTTTGGCTATTGTTCAGAAGGACAGAGTATTGTTTTATGTCATTTTAGAACAGTAAAATGTCAGGGGTTAATTCAGTTTTTTCTTTTTTCTAAAAGAAAGACCATACCAAATGATTCATTAAACATGCACACAATTACCGATATGTTTAAACATTTTAGTTTTATTTGGAAAAGGGGCATCGTTATTTTGATTACTTTCTCAGCCAGTTCGAATGCAATATTTTTTCTGTTTCTCAACATTCTAAACTAAATAGATGATTTGAAGAATTTTAGATATCCTGTGATGTTAGCAGGAAATGTCCTCAGACAATTTCAGAGTGGGCAACACCTTGGCCCTTTTCTCATTCCTTCATTTTAGTGAGGTGGGCCAGAGCAAGGTGGAGTCCCCTGCAGAGTGAGAGCCAGCGACCAGGGTCTGCAGACACCAGAACCAATGCCCTCTTCTCTGTTTTCTTGGTCAGCCGAGGTCACACCGTGTCCATAGTGCAAAGGAAGATGGACTGACTGGTTTCTGAAGTGTTTGACACGTCTTTAGTTTCACAACTAAGCTGTGGACTCTTGTTGGCATATTTGCTTTTGTGCTTCCTGTAACAGAGCCAGACCAGTTCCACCGAGAGCCGTTCCTGTCATCAGTTAGATCTTGAGAGAGGTCCAGCTCCCTGAGGTAGTTTCATGTAAAACTTAGGAAACTAAATGGTGCTTTGGTGAGAAAAGCCTTACTTGCTACTAGAAGACTGAAGTGCTAGGTGTTTGACCTCTTCCCACAGTTCTTACCTGGTCCTTGGGCTATGTAGGATTCTTTTTCAGGTTCTTTTTTAAAAAAAAAAAAAAAAACAATTTATTGAAGTATATCATTCATACATGAGCATACATAAACTATAAGTGTCCAGTAAACATTGTGATCTTACAAAACAAACATGCATAACATCATACAGGGCCCCCATACCCCGCCCCCCCACAAATACTTTACACAGTTGTGAAACATTTGTCAACAAATTATGAAAGAGCATCGTTAAAGCATTACTACTAACTATAGTCCATATCTCCGCCCCCATACATTCTTTAAAGGATTTATTTATTTATTTACTTTTATCCATTTTTATCCCCGCACCCCCCGTTTTTGCTGTTTCTGTGTCCATTCGCTGGGCAACTCTCTGTGTCCATTTCCTGCCCTCTCTTCTCATCCTTCTCTTCCTCTCTTCACTGGGATTCGATCCTTAGAACCTCCGATGTGGGAGAGAGGCGTTCTACTGCCTCTACCACCTTAGTTCCTGTTTTTTTGGCGTTTCTCGTCTTGGCTCTCCCTTGTGTCACTCTCCTGTTACGTCATCTTGCTGTGTGGCTCGTGGGGCCTGGCGGTGCACCCATGCGCGGGACCTAGGGTATCACTTGCTCATGGGGCCTGGCGGTGTACCTGCGCACAGGGCCTGGTGGGACACCCACGCATGGGGCCTGACAGCTCACCCGCTCCTAGGGACTGTGGGGCTCACCCACTCATGGGGCCTGCCGGTGCACCCACTCTCAGGGCCTGGCGGTGCACCTGCACATGGGGCCTAGTGGGCCATGTGCCTTCTATATTTTTCTTTTTTTAAAATTTTTACCGGGAGGTCCTGGGGATTGAACCCCGGTCCCTCGATATGGGGGATGGACACCCAGCCATTTGAGCCACATCTGTCCCACTGCTATATCTCTTAAGGTTAACCAAAGATACCTAGAGTTACAGTCATTTCCCATATAGGATGGTGATATAATAAATCAGGCTTAGTTTATCACCAGCATTCTAAAAACCAGACCTAGGGAGAAAAACTAGGTCTGGGGACACATGCGTGGTTTCTAAAATAGCGAATGTTTAGCCTACCCTGATTATCACAAAATCAGGACAGCGAGAATATTCGCATCTTTTTCAGATTTTTATGGGACTAAATGTTACTGTCTTCTTCATCTCCCACCTAATTGGTTACCATCTAGTACCTTTTTTAATATTCTGTGACTGCTGAAAATCATATCTAAAGTATATATATTTTCTTTCCTTAAGCTACTTTATTAGTAGCTGTTTTTCTGGGTTAAAAGGGGCCATGGGGGCCGGCTGTAGCTCAATTGGTAGGGCACTGGTTTACCACATGGGAGGCCCCGGGTTCGGTTCCCAGGGCCTCCTTGAGCAGGCAGACTGCCTTGAGAAGGCAAGTTGTCATGGCAGGGCAAAGCTGCCGTGGGAAGGGCAAAGCCCCCACGAGCAGGGCAAGCCCCCTTGAGCAGGGAAGGCCGCTGTGCGGTAAGCTGACTCGGCAGGTCGCCACAACGGGGGAGAGACAAGAAGACACAGAAGAACGCAAAAATGAACACAGCAAGAACAAGCAGAAAGGAGGGGATATATAATAAATAAAAATAAAAAAATAAAAGGGGCCATGTTTTTAAGGCAGTGGATTTGTACAAGAATGGGTAGGTGCTGTGTATTTCTGTGTGGTATGTATGTTTAGTTTAGCCAGATTTATTGAGACATAATTTACATGCAATAAAACATTACCAGTCAAGGGTACAATTTGATAAATACACTGTTGTGAGAACACTACCAAAATCCCTCACTCATGCCCAGCTCCTGGCAATCACTATTTTTATTATGTCACTATAGTTTTGCCGTTTTAAAACTTTCATATAAATGGTATCATATAGCATATAATATTTTGTGTTTATCTTCTTTCACAAAACAAAAGGCTTTTGAGATTTGTCCATATTGTCATATATATTGTGGCAGTTTGATATTATTTATGAATCCCCCCAAAAAAGGCATTTGATTATGTTTGTAAACGGTTCTTTTTCTCTGGGCGTGATACGTTTTGATTGTATTAGATTCAGCTGCGATGACTTTGATTAAATTATGTTAAGATTAGGGCTTTGATTCAACCACATCATTAGGGTAACAGTCTCTGCCCCCTTTGAGGGCTAGATAACGACATTCAATCAAGGAGACACACAGAAGTAGATACATAGAAGGAAATACACAGGAATAGAGAGAGCTCCAGAGACACGGCAGAGGAGAGAACTTGATCCTGGGGCTACAGAGAGAGAGACAAGCCATTCGCCTGATAGTTTATAGCTGAAGAAATGAGAGCCCTAAGCAGCTGAGCCTGGAAAGAAACAAGCCCTGGGGAGAGAGATGAGTCCTGTGCCAGCCTGATGAAGCTGGACCCACGGAACCTTAAGAAGGAAGAGGAAGGCTGAACCCTCCCAGATATTGCCCACCATCTTGCTTCAACATGTGGCAATAGAGTTTGGTAAGGGAATAACCTTGAGTTGGACTCCTTAGGGCTTTGTAACTTCAAGCTTCTATCCCAAGTAAATACCCTTTATAAAAATCAACAGATTTCTGGTACTTTGCATCAGCACCTCTTTGGCTGACTAATGCATATATCATTAGTTTGTTCCTTTTTAAAAGTTATATCTTTTTTAAATTAGAGAGGTGTTGTAGGTTTACAGAAATATCGTGCAGAAAGAATGGAGTTGCCCTTCCATCCCCTCCCAACGTACACTTTTCCCTATTATTAACACTCTCTATTAGTGTGGTACTTTTGTTACAATTGATGAAATATTATAATTACACTATTAACTACAGCCCATAGTTTACATTAGAGTTCACTGGTTGTGTTTGCAGTTCTATGGTTTTACATTTTTTGAATTCTAGTAATATATATACAGCCTCAATTTTTCCACATTAACCCCTTTCAGCCATACAAATCAGTGGTGTTAATTATATTCACAGTGTTGTGCTACTGTCACCACCATCCATAGCAGAACATTTCTTTACCCCAGACAGGAACTCTGTTCCAGTCAAGTATTAACTCCCTATTCCTTATCCCCGTTCTGGCCCCTGATAACCAATATTCTGGTTTTGGACATGATGAATTTGCGTATTCTAATTCTTTCATGTAAGTGAGATCATTCCTTATATGTCCTTTGTATCTAGCTTATTCATTCAGTATGATGCCCTCAGGATTCATCCATGCTGTAGCATGTATCAGAGCTTCATTCCTTTTTAGGGCCAAATGACCTTCCAGGTATGTATGGACTACATTTTGTTTACCCATTCATCTGTTGATGGACACTTGGGTTGCTTCCATCTTCTGACAACTGTGAATAATGCTGCTATGAATGTTGGTATTTTTCAGGGAAAATGAACCCTGGAGCATCTTACACCACCACCTTGGTCGATCCAGGGATTTATTCCTTTAGAATAGTTTTCTGTTGTCTGGATGTTTCTTATTTTGTTTATAGATTCACCAGTTGGTGGGCATTTGGGTTGTTTCCACTTTTGATTAGTTATGAATAAAGGTAATATGAACATTTACATATAGGTCTTTGTGTTTGCATATGTTTTATTTTCTCTTGGGCAAATACTTAGGAGTAGAATGCTGGGCCATATGGTAAATGTCCATTTAACTTTGTAGGATGCTGCCTATTTTTAAAAGTGGCTCTATCTATTTATATTCTTACCAGCAGTATAGGGAGTTCCAGTTGTTCTACATTCTCATGAACACTGAATTGTCAATCTTTTTAATTTTAACTATTATAGTGGTTGTGCTGTGATATCTTATTGTGGTTTTAATTTGTATTTCCCTGGTGACTAGTGATGTTGAACTGTGAAAATTTCCCAGTTAATAATTGGTAGGCTTTGAAACATGATATGAATCTTTCAAAATACTGGAGTAAACAAAAACAATTAAAGTCTCTTCCAAATACAAAAAGGCACATGAAAAAAATCATAAGAAAGTAGAAAGTTTATAAGATAACAGGAGATCACATTTGTGGTGAAATCTTGTCAATACACTGTAAGTAAGTGTGTTATGTAAATGCAGCCCCCCAAAATGTGGGATTGTGTTACTGTAGGAGTGATGGCATGGCCTGAGTGAGTCTACTTAGCCAGCTGACCCTGTGTTCCAGGGGAGCAGCTGCAATCTCCAAATAATCCCAGGCTGTTCTAGTCAGGGGTCTCTAGGGAAACAGAACCAACAGGAGAGATCTGTCAATAGTATGAGATTTTATAAGAGTCTCTTACGTGACTGTGGGGATGCACAAGTCCAGGTTCCGCAGGCAGGCTGCAAGCCAGGGGCTCCGATGAAAGACCGATGAACATCCTTGATGAGTTTCTGGAAGAAGTTGGCTGTCCAAAAACGAGCTGGGAAATTCTCTCTGAATGTTGAAATCAGTTCCCTTTTATGGCAGTCAACTGATTGGATAAAAGCGTCATTCATTCTTGATGCAGTTTCCCTGACTGATGCAGATGTAATCAGCCATCCACCCAGTAAACTCACTGGTGATGGAAGGCCATAAATGCTCTTGTATTACAATTAGCCCAGTGCTTGCTGGACCAAACACCTGGACACAATCTCCTGGCCGAGTTGACATATTAGCCTCACCCTCACACAGGCCTTGCTGTGCATGGCACCATGTATTGGCAACTGTGGGATCCAGAGAGTATACAGGTGGGGATGGGTTTGGGTTCTGTTGCAGACTGAGTGTTCTAGAACAGCACCAGCATTTATAGGAATTTCCACATTTTGGCCCCACTTTCTGTGCCCTGATTCAGGAATTGGGCCAGAAGAAGCCTCACTGTGCCTTCCTGGTTCCTGAGGAGGGGTGGTCTACCATTGCACCACACCCACCCTCCCTCCAACCACTGCAGGAGGTAAAAACTGAAATTAGAAAGCTGCTATCCTGGCCCCATCTTAAACCAATGAAATCAAATATTCTCCATATTGCGACCCAGCCTTTGATATATTTGAAATATCAGGGTTCTCCATTATGGCTGAAAACCATCAACACAAATGGTTGCAGTATGAAAAAGCATAAGCTGAAAATTAGTGAGCTGGGCATCCAGTTTAAGAAGTTTGAAAAAGAAGAAGAAAGCTCTGATGGAAGTGGGAGGAAGAAGAAAAGATGAGCAGACATTAATGAAGCTGAAAAGTTCATTAATGCAGTAAGGAAGACCAGGAAAGCCAATTTATAGGCCTGTGAAACAACTAATAAAGTTGATAAAACTCAAGAAATAGGAAGGAAGGAACAAAAATAGTATTAGGAATGAAGAAGAGGAAGTAACATTGATAATAGCAATGACTAAAAGATAAAATGCTATAGAAACATTATGCCAATAATTTCAAAAAATGTAGAGAAATAGAGGAACTCCTAGAAGAACATAACTTACCAAACTTGTTTCAAGAAGAATTGCAAATTTATAGCATATCTAAGCTGACTATGTAGTTCATCGTCCAAACCTAGACAGTTTTGAAAACTATGCGTGACAACATGTGTAAACCAGGAATACAGCCAGGTCAGCTGGGATGTTTGGTCATCCTAACAATAACTATTATAATTATAATACAAAAAAGAAAACTATTAAGGGAATTTAAAAGCCTTTAAAAAGCCTTCGTACAAATAATACACCATACTCCGATGATTTTACAGGGGAGTTCTACCAGAAGTTCAAAGACTAGATAATTTCAATCTTGTACTCTTCCATTGAACAGAATAAGAGGTAATAGCCTCAGCTTTTTCTGTGAGGTTATTTAACCCTGATATTGCAAGTAACCTAGACATTATAAAAAATTTACAGATCAATCTCATATATGAAAATAAATGGCAAACAGAATCCAGTGAAAGGTGAAAAAGGAAAATCTAAGAGTGGGTCAACAGTAGAAAATCTAATAAGTATTACTGATCACATTAACAGATTTAAGGAGATAGTCATGATAATTTCAATTGATACAGAAAGCCATTTGATAAAACTTGAATCATTTTAGGATTAAAAAAATAAAAATTTTAGCTAAATAAGAATGAGACTTCCTTGACTGAATATGCTCTTCTATTTTATTTGGCTAAGAGCTAGCAAGGCTGAATTTTTTACTTGACTATTTTATAGAATTTATTAATGAAAGAACCAATACCCAGGAGTTTTCTTTGTGGGAGAAATTTTTATTACAAATTCAGTTTCTTTAATAGAAAGCTGTTCAGATTTTATTTCTTCCTCTGTCAGTTTTGGTAACTTGTGTTTGTTAAAAGACGTGTCTAGGGCCCGGCTAGATAGCTCAGTGGATAAAGAGCGCGCTAGGGTACCACATGGGAGGCCCCGGGTTCGGTT
>PVKH010040321.1:0-11077 GCA_004027955.1 Chaetophractus vellerosus | reverse complement strand
AAAAATAGGAATGTTAACAAGAGTATATAGTGATTTCCTGGTCACTTTTTAAAAAACTTTTTAAAAATTGACGTTTATCATCCATAAATGAACATAAATAAACAATAAGTGTATAGTAGAAGTTGCGAACACTTACAAAAAAAACATGCATATCATCATACAGGGCTCCCATACAACACCCTACCACTAGCACCTTGCATTGTTGTGAAACAGTTGTTACAAACTATGAAAGAGCATTGTCAAAATATTACTACTAACTATAGCCAATATCTTACATTTGGTGTATTTTCCCCTATCCCACCCTTTTGATGTTCACTATAGTCCCTTGAGAAAAACAGAGCTGGGATGGGTATGGTGTTTTCTTATGCTTCCTTACTTAGGGAAAATTGAATGTGCAGACCTTTTTTCTTCTGCTGTGATTTTTAGCAAAGTATTTATTATAAGAAAATGACATCCAGTGCCGGCTCCGTCGCTTAGCTGGTTAAAGCACCTGTCTAGTAGAAAATGACATCCAATACTAATGGCCCTCCTGTGGACTTTATTTTAATGGAACTTAACATATCAGTTTCTATTATTATGCAGAAAGAACAAATCGATTTCCTTTTATCAGTCATTATGATGTCTTGGAGCTAGGCAGCTAGTTGCAGAAATGGATAAGATAGAAAAGGTAATTTTTTTGGAAAAGATAAAACATTTGGAAAATCTTAGTGAAAGAATAATCTCTTTCCTTTGAAAGGTGGTTGCTGTTTTGCTTGAAGAGGATCGTGTGGCAGCAGAACCCAACTGGAATCTCAGGGCTCAAGACAACACGTTTTTCTTTAGTGATAGTTCCTCTCAGTTGAACACTAAACTACCATTTCTTCAAAGTAAGGGGACCTTGATCTAGTTTTTAAATCTAACTACTAAACTGTTGTGTTAAAAATAACGATCTTTAATATATTATATTATATATTAATATGATGGGGTATATAAAACAGAGACTTAGTTCGTATAGAACTTAAAAGTGAATGGTTAATTTTTTTCCCTTAAAATTAAGATTTACAATTTTCTTAAGACATTTAGAACAGGGACATATAGTAAATTAAAAGAGTCAGATTATCAAATGAGTGGAGACCGAGATTTGTCTTGTATATTTGTTTTTAATTCTGTTTTGTTTTTTTTTAGCCCAGTTTTCAGTTTCTTTTGTCTTCTTGGAATAGAGTAGAGAAACAGTGGGAGTGGTATGAGACAGTGTTTAGGTAAAAGTTGTATTATTAATAATGGTATTGATTTAAGTAACAAGTTCAATATTTAATGTAGATTTACTTACTTAGATTTTTAATTATTCCATTGTTATAGAGCTAAACTGAAATGAAGCAGATGAAGTTAAACATAAAGCATAATTGCATATAACTTTTTAAATTAATTTAAACAAACTGCATTTGCAAGATCAAATTTAAAGTACCAATCTAGTAACATCTTTGCTTTTAAAAAATGACTAGCTATTTAGAGATTTAGATTGATGTACATTCTTTTGTGTCTTAACATACTGGCATTGTTGATTTTAAAAAGTTTAGTGTTCTTTGTGATTATTCTAGAAGACAAATATTTTTACCTGTAGATATTCTAGAAAAAGCTCGTTAATTTGTAGATTTCAAAATGTTTCCTACATGTTGTAATTTATAAACTATTCATCATGTATTAAGTTAAAAGAGTTACCATATTAAAAAAATAAAAATTCATTGCACTCGGAGATTTCAGAACATTGTATAGTCACATTGCCATGCCCACATCTATACACAAAGGAATGGGAATTAAAGACATACTGTTTTCAAGGAGCTTATATAGCTCTGCAGACTGATACAGAATAGAGTGATAACAGACAGGTATAAAAGGGGAGCAGATGTAGCTCAAGTGGTTGAGTGCCTGCTTCCCATATATGAGGTCCCAGGTTCAATCCACAGTACCTCCTAAAAACAAATAAACAGGGAAGTGGCTGTGGCTCAAGCAATTGAGCTCCTGTTTACCATATGGAGGACGTGGGTTCCACCCATGGGACCTCCTGGTTAAAAAAAAAAAAAGAAAAAGAAAAAAGGTGTCCTGGACCTGCACGGAGAGGTGCACCAAAAGACGATGACCCCCCCAACCAGAAAGAAAAAAAAAAACAAATAAACCAAAGAAAAATCTCCTAAAAACAAATAAACAAACAAAAGAAAAGTCAACTCTCATGGGGGAGAGAGATGTAGCTCAGTGGTTGAGCATCTGCTTCCCATGTACGAGGTCCTGGGTTCAGTCTCCAGTACCTCCTAAAAAAAGAAAGCAAAGCAAAACAAAACAAAACAAAAAAACTAGAAGGTGCTTTAATTATACACAGATCTCGAATCCTTCATTTAGAAAAACATAATTTATGTATGTTCTTTTTTTTTTTTTTTAAAGATTTATTTATTTTATTACATATCTCCCCTCCCCGCTGCTGCGGCGACGCGCCGAGACCTGTCACCACGCAGGCGTGGCTTTCCCCGCTTGTGGGCGGCTTCTGCTTCCATTCACGGCCGGCTTTGCTTCAGTTCGCGGGTGGCTGGCTGCGCTTCATTTGTGGGTGACCTGCCCTGCCTGTGGCGGCTTTTGCCTGTCCGTGGCAGCTTTTTGCCCTGCCCACGGCAGCTCTGGCCCGCCCATGGCGGCTTGCCCTTCTCAAGGCGGTCTGCCCGCTAGGAGAGGTCCCCGGGAACCGAACCCGGGGCCTCCCATAGCCAGCCCCTATGTATGTTCTTAAAGGATTTGTTTAGTAGGTACAAGTCCTGCTTGGAAAGAAAAGTGGGGGGTTGGCTTATTTTTGTTTTTATTATTTGTTAGTGAAATGAATATTGAGGTAATAGAAGGAAATAAGGTTGAGGGAGCGAGGTGTCTAAGAGGAGTAAGTAGTCTCACTTGTGTGAATATATAGGACTTGACTCACATCTGTCTGATCTGTAGTTCAGCCTTCATGCAGAATCTACCCAATGCCATGGTTACTATTGAAATATATAGGGGCCGGCTGGATAGCCCAGTGGATAGGGCACCGGTATACCACATGGGAGGCCCCGGGTTCGGTTCCTGGGGACCTCTCTTAGTGGGCAGACCGCCTTGAGAAGGGCAAGCCGCCATGGGCAGGCCAGAGCCGCCGTGGGCAGGGCAAAAAGCTGCCATGGGCAGGGCAAAGCCGCCACGGACAGGGCAGAGCCGCCACGGGCAGGGCAGGTCACCCGCGAATGGAGCGCAGCCAGCCACCCACGAGCTGAAGCATAGCCGGCCGTGAATGGAAGCAGAGGCCGCCCACAAGCGGGGAAAGCCGCGCCTGCGTGGTGACCGGTCTCGGCGTGTCACCGCAGCAGGGGGCGGGGGGGGGCGGGGAGGGGAGATATGTAATAAAATAAATAAATCTTTAAAAAATAAAAATAAAAAAAATAAATAAAATATATACAGAAGAATGATGCAGCCACATTCACTTATTCAATAAATATTCATTGAGTGCCTATAGTGGACCAGGCCCTGTTCTAGGAGCTGAGGTCTCGACAGTCAACAAGATAGACAAAAACCCCTGTCCTCTTGAAACTTATAGATGGGCAAACAGACTATAAACTGGTTTAACAAGTAAAATATCTAGTATGTTGGAAAGGGGTCAGTACAAAGGAGAAAAATAAAGCAGGAAAGGGGAAAGGAGGCATTGTGGGGCGGGGTGACTTACAATGTTTGATAGAGAAGATCTTACTGTGGAGGTGATATTTAGAGTGAAAACCAGAAGGGGATGAGAAAGTGAGCCACAAGGGTATCTGCGGGGAGGGGAAGGCTTCCAGGCAGCGTGTGCAAAGGCTGTGAGGCTGGAGCATGCCGGTGTCCTTGAGGAACAGTGAGGAAGCCTGTGGGACTGGCGTGGACGCATTGAGGGGGAGCGGAGCAGGGGCTCTGGTTAGAGTGGTAATGAAGGGTTGCATCTGTGTTGTTTATTGTCCATTCAGTGCTGCTAAAATGAGTCATGTGTGTTCCTAAGAATCACCCCCCTAGGGAAAATTGCACAATAAAAACCATCTGGGCTTATGAGAAAAATGGGGTTAGGAGCACAGCGCCCAAAAATGTCATGAGTATCACCTAAGAAAAGAAATCGGAACCCAATAAAAACGGTAGCACAGTTTTATACGTTAAATGGTTAAGAAATATACAGGTATTAAAATAAATATAGCACTTTACCTTGAAAGGGAACTGAAATTTGCTATTGATAGTGACAGCTTGTGAGTTATTGTGAAATTGTGGAAAGAAGGTTCTCTAGAACCAGAGGGTAAGTTGTGACACCACACACGGGTGAGTGTGGCTCTTAACACATGCAGTGAACTGACCTAACAGAAGTTTGAGGTGTGTGGGTGTGCGCTTTGTGTCAATTCCTATGGGCTGCGTTCAGCTGGATACAGCTGTCTTCATTCACCTAGTATTTTTCATGGACTAAATAGTTCCTAAGCAGATACGAAATTTGCATTATTCTCAAATTGTCCCCTAACACACGAATTGTGTTGAAACAAATTCACATTTTCAAAAAAGCTTTATGGAAGAGCTGCCTGTTTTTGGTTTTGCCCTAAGTGAGTTGGGAAACCCTTGAAAGGTATGGACAGTTGGCAAAACTGTTGTAGCACGATGGCCTTACATGCTAGCAATGAGCCTGAAGACAAGGCTAAGAACTTAAGCCTATTAAAAGTTTACCCTCCATTAGGAAGAGTTCAATACAGCCCCACATTTTCATCGATGATAACAAAAAACTTCCCCTGAATTCTACACTCTAAGCTTTACATTAAAAGATAGTGGGATAAAGGGTCAAGAAAGTATATTGTGTTACAGATGGGTGAAGAAATTGGGTATCTTAATTCTAGAGAAGAGGTAATTATGACATCTAAGAGACAGTGGAATATCCAGTTGCAATAAAGCACCTTTTTATTTTCTTCATATGTTTTTACTTTATTGAGATTTCATTTATGTACTATGAACTACAACCATTCAAAGTATACAATGTGAACACCATCAGTCAAGTTACTTAAGGTAGAGAACAATTCAGTCATCCCAAAAGACTCCTTCTGGCCCTTTGCAGTCCATTCCTCCCTCCACTTCTAGCCCCAGGCAATCATGGATCTGCTTTTTATCACTATATATTATATGTTTGCATTTCCTAAAATTTTATTTAAGTGGAACCGTGTAAATATGTGGTCTTTTGTGTCTGGCGTTTTTCACTTTGGCATGGTGATTTTAAGATTGATCCATGTTTTTGCATATATCAAGAGTTCCTAAATAAATTCCTGGTGTTTTCATATTCTAAAGCAAAGAATAAATTCACTTATTTCCAGTGTGTCTTCCAGCTCTAAAACACTGACTCCAAAGTACAGTTCAGGCAATTTTGTCTTCATGTGAATATCTAGCTCTAGGAAGAAGAGAGAAATCATATTGTTCTGGATTGCATTGTTACCAAATTGCAGGATTTCTTTTTAGCAAAGTGATAAGAACAACTTTGACAGAATTTTCAGGGATAGCCTGGCCATTTATCAAAATGCAGATTTCATATATGTACTGTTTTGAAATTACCATGTTTGTTTCTTCAAGCTGTAATTTGAGTATTATATATTATTTAACACGGATTCTGTCATATTACCAAAAATGCAAAACTATTTTTCTTTACTTTATCCCTAGATCGAAAAGTATCCTATTTACATGCCTCTCAGGTTCAGAGGCAGACAGTGGTTTCTGTTCATGGTTTGCCTGAAAAGACATTCTCAAATCAACTGGACGGAAGATACATCCTCTGCGTGTGGGATATTTGGCAGCCTTCAAGCCCACAGAAGGTTTTGCTATGTGAATCAAAGGTATAATTCAGGAGACTGAGACATTTAATGAAAGGAAGGGTGAGAATGATATACCAGAGGAAAGAACATCAGGGGTGGACTGACAAGTGAAAGGAAAAGAGATGCACAAGAGAACGAGATTGGGGACAGATGAGGAAGGAGCATCAGAGAGAATTTAGGAGATACTTTTCCTTTTCCTTACCTGCTGCCATTAGCTATTGTTGGAGTTGTGACTAGGACACATGGATATATTTCTTTTGACTCCAGAAATTCTTAGTTCAAAGGGCCAACTAAGATATACTTAATCTTGTCTGAGGAAACCCATGATTTCATAGAACAACCTCTTAGCATAGCTCTGGGATCCTAGAAGTATACTTTTGTCTTATACTATTTGGGTCCTGGATATTTTAGGGATTTTTAAAAATACATACTTGAAATTTTAAATAACCAGAAATGCTTCTGCCACTTTTTCAGAGTCCTTAATTTCATGCATTTTCCAGAATCCAAATTGACAGTACCCTAGTTTGATGAACACACAGGCACAAATGGAGAGTATCCTTTTAAGCTTGCTTTCCTTTTTGATTGTGGAAATATGTATTTGTATTTTCCTATGTATATGGTCCTTGACCCAATACCATTGATTTCCACCAAAATTGTGGAGGAGAAAAACTTTTACAGACATCACTTTTTGGGACTTGACAAATGGTAAATTTTTGCAATACAGTATACTGTACTGTAAATAAAATGATAAAGGTTGGAAGCATTATTTTTTCAGGCTCACCTAATTCAGTTGAATGGAAGGAATCGTTGAGCACATTTTATCTAACAAGCGGTGTGCTTAGCACTTTATATTTGTAATTATAACAATCCTACAAGATAGGTTTATTATCCCCCTACTTTCCACTTGAGGAAACTATTATACTCAGACAAGTTAAATTTCATTCCCCATGCCTACTTATTAAGTGGCAGAGCCAGGATTTGAAGTCTCTATTTTCTGGTACAAAAGTCTATGTTCTATTTACTATATCCCACAGCTTCCTAGGGTGAAAAGTTTTTATAGGAATACCCATGTAGACTGAAAAAGGATCAAATACTGTCCTCGGTAATCTTAACTTGTGTGAACCTGGTTCTAATATTTTTCAGTAATCAGCTTTCTTTGTATATGTTTTTTTAGGTCACATGTTGCTGCTTTAGCCCTTTTAAAGCATTTTTACTGTTTGCTGGAACAGTACATGGCTCAGTAGTTGTGTGGGATTTAAGAGAAGACTCTAGGATACATCATTATGTGAAGCTGAATGATTTTTTTTGGACCTTCAGGACATCCACATTTTCTACCGGTCAGTGCCATCTGTCTACTACTTCTATATCTTCTAGAAAAGCCATGACAGATTTTAGGAATGTTTTAAATTTATTTGTATTTATTGAGTTAAATTATCCCAGAGAGTGGGGATCTGACTATTTGCAGTGTCCAAAGAGGCATTTGATAAGTAGAAAAAAACAAGTTAAGATTTTCTCAGTGACCAACAATTATTTCAATATCTTTATTATTATTATTATTATATATCCCCCCTTTCTGCTTGTTCTTGCTGTGTTGATTTTTGCGTTCTTCTGTGTCTGCTTGTCTGCCCGGTTGCGGTGACCCTCAGAGTCAGCTCACCGCACGGCGGCCTTGCCTGCTCACGGGTAGCTTGTCCTGCTCGTGGGCGGCTTGTCCTCCCAGCAGGGCTTGCCCCGCCCGTGGCGGCTTTGCCCTGCCTGTGGCAGCTTTTCACCCTGCTCGTGGCGGCTTTGCCCTGCCATGGCGGCTTGCCTTCTCAAGGTAGTCTGCCCGCTCAAGGAGGCCCCGGGAACTGAACCCGGGGCCTCCCATGTGGTAAATCGGCACCCTACCAATTGAGCTACAGCCGGCCCCAATATCCTTTCTTATTAAATTTGTGAATTCCAAAAACTCTCAACAAAAATAACCCCTTAGATTTAAATCCAATAGTGATAGCTTAAGGTGTATTGGTGTATCTGCTCCCTTGGTGTGGTTAGCCCCCTGTGCTTGAAGTCGGTAAGTGGCTGAAAGGAACCAGAACAACTTGACCTCTCAGGATCCTTGGTTTGACTCAAGTGAATAATTTGTGCCATACTGCATCTGACGTAAAAGCAGATGTTTGGTTAGCCTTTTTCATGTCGAGGACTTTTTCTAAGTGCTTTGCGACCATTGACTCATTTGCTTCTCGTGACAATAGCCCTATAGCACAGCTACTAGTGGTACTTTTCTCATATTTTGTAGGCCTGGGAACAGTAGATGATTTGTTCCAGGTCACACTGACTGCACCTAGACTCTGCTCACTGACTCCAGAGCTCCCAGCCCATGCGGCCCTGGGGACCGGTGCCTTTCTGCAGCCAGTGACCAGGGTGGGTACAGATGAGGGTTCTCACCAGAGCAGACTTTTTTTTTTCCCTGCTCTATAGTTTTCCCTCACATACACATTTTATTCCCTCTCAGAAGCCCTACCTTTCCGCACTAGACACTTAGTTTGGTTCTTTCCCTTTTCCACAGACCATGATACCAATCCTCTGCCTGTTTTCTTCAAATTTCTTTCACATTTTGATAGGGTCTTTACATCTTGCCATGGATATTATCTAAATAGGAGGGTGGGGGTAATGACCCCCAAAATTGAGCATTGTTTGCTCTGAAGACTTTTCTGTAAAGCACTGCTGACCTTTTGATCCATATAATGCTTTGTTGTGAGAGGCCGTCCTGGGCATTGCAGGGCGTTTAGCAGTGTCCCTGCTCTCGACCCACTAGGTGCCAGAAGCAACCCGCCTCCAAGTTGTGATAACCACAAACGTCTCCAGGCATTGCCTGGTGTCCCTGGTGGGGGGAGGGACACAAGGGCCCCCAGTTGAGAACCACTGCTGTAAAGTGAAAGTTTCTTCCCCCTTGTTAGACTTACTGACAGTCACAGCTGATAATGCTTTTTTTTTTACCCCTTCACAAGAACTGCCTTTAGTTATGTTTCCTAGTAGCTAGTAATATTTATTTGTACTCCTTGCCCCCATTCTTTTCCAAAACTGATTAAGATTACAGTTAAAAAGGTCTTTGTCTTCTTAGTCTTAAATTATAGTACATCTTTATATGGTATAGTATATGCTGATTAGTAGCTTTTAAAAGCACTAATTGCACCTCAGAAGGTGAATGGTTAAACAACTGTGGTACGTCCACAGCATGGACTACTACCCAGCAATAAAAAGGAACTAGTATTGATACATGCAGCAACTTAGGGGCCCAAGGGTGCTGTACTGAGTGAAGAAAGCCAACCTCAAAAGGTCACATGTATGATTCTGTTTATGTATCACTCTTGAAAGGACAAAATTATAGAGATGGAAAAGAGATTAGTGGTGGGCAGGGCTTTGGGATGGTGAGGAGGATTATGTGGGGATGACTGTGAAGGGGAGCACGAGGGAGAACCCTGTGGGGATGGAGTAGTTCTGTATCTTGACTGCTTTGGTGTATGGTCTTGTGAATCTACACATGTACTAAAATGACATAGAACTGTACCCATGCCTCGAACCAAGGTCAGTTTCCCGGTTTTACTATTACATCGTAATTATGTAAGATAGAACCATCGTGGGAAAATGGGTAAAGGGTACAGGGGGCCTCTGTACTATCTTTGCAACTTCCTGTGATTCTTTAATTATTTCAAAATAAAAATTAAAAAAAAAGAAAAAAGCACTTTTGCCAAGTATTGCAATATTTGAGGTTAAACAAGCTGTTTCATTTTTCCTGTGACAGATTAGGTAAACATGGACTCAGAAGCAATTGAGTTCTGATTGATAGGTTAGTTAATTAATATAAATCTTTGTTCTACTGATGACTTAAGGTGACCATGAGTAAATTTCTTTGTATTCTCTTTTTACCTCTTTTCTCTCTAGGAATGAAGCATTCTAATTAATTAAATAATTTAATTAAAATTTATCATATATGGTGTGGGTATAGTGTTAATTATCAAAGACTCAGAGCATCATAACATTTAATACCTATTTCTAAATTTAATGTAAGAATTATGGGGACTGTATTAGTCAGCCAAAGGGGTCCTGATGCAAAATACCAGAAATATGTTGGGTTTTATAAAGGGTATTTATTTGGAGTAGAAGCTTACAGTTACCAGGCCATAAAGCATAAGTTACTTTCCTCACCAAAGTCTGTTGCCACATGTTGGAGCAAGATGGCTGCTGACGTCTACAAGGATTCAGCTTTCCTCTTTCTCTTAATGCTCTGTGGTCCCAGCTTCTTCCAATATCAGCTGTAGGCTGGGATAAGTCTCATCTCTCTCCCAGGGCTCATTTTTCTCCAGGCTCAGCTGCTCTGTTTTCTTCACAAGGTCAGCTGTAGACTCTCAGGCTCTCTCTTCCTAGGGCCTCTGCCGTGTCTATGGGGCTGTCTCTATTCCTCTGTGTTCTTCTCCTGCATGTTTACTTCCCGGGGCTCCAGCATTAAAACTCCAACTAACTCCTGTGCCTTGTCATTTCCTACTGATATGGCCCAATCAAAGCCCTAATCATAATTTAATCAAGTGAGAGTGAAACCTCAGACAGACCAGCTTACAAACAATCCAATATCTAATTTTGGAACTCATAAATAATACCAAACGGCTTCAGGGACTATTTAGGGTATATCATTGTTTTTTTTTTAAGTCTAGTTTACTGAGGTGTAGTTTCTGTAAAACATAATTCATCCTTTTCAGATGTACAGTTCTAGTAATTTTTGACAAGCACATACAGTCTTATGTCTACCACCACAGTCAAGATACAGAACCTTCTCATGGTCCTGAAAAATTCTGTCATGTCCTTTTGTAGTATCCTGTTGTCCCAGTACCAACCCCTAGTAATCACTGATCTGTTTTCTGTCCCTATAGGTTTGCTCCAGTCAAATGGTATTTAGATTTTTGAGTTTGGCTATTTAGATTTTTGAGTTTGGCTTCTTTCACTTAACATAATGTATTTGAGAGTCATCTGTCCATGTTGTCGCATGTGTTCATTCCTTCTTTGCTGAGTAGTATTCCATTGTACAGGTGTACCAAATTTACTTATCCACTCACCAGTTGAAGGACATTTGGTTATTTCCAGTTGTTGGTGATTATGAATAAAGCCTGTACAGAGTATATCAAAGTACCATTTTGCATTCCCAGCAGTGTGAGCTTTCCAGTTGCTCTGCAGCCTCATCTGCACTTGGTTTTGTCAGTTTTTTT
>PVKH010040320.1:0-11078 GCA_004027955.1 Chaetophractus vellerosus | reverse complement strand
GTTCGCAGGCGGCAGCTCCGCTTTTCACGGGTGACTTTGCCATGCCCGTGGGGGCTCCGCCCTGCCCGTGGTGGCTTTTTGCCTTGCCCACAGCGGCTCTGCCCCGCCCATGGCGGCTTGCCTTTCTCAAGGCCGTCTGCCCGCTCGGAGAGGTCCCCGGGAACCGAACCCGGGGCCTCCCATGTGGTACACCGGCGAGCTCTTTATCCACTGAGCTATCTAGCCGGGCCCTAGACTTTAAATCTAACTTCTAGAATTCTCATTATCCAACTTTAGACTTCTACAAAGCTCAATCATATTTCAATTTCTAAACTTTTATTACCATCTGCAACAATCTCAACTAATCCTTATGAACTCTGCATTTGGTTGTGGACTGCAGGAAATAAAGATGAAATCTCATTTTCTATAATTAGGAAGCCAACATATGTTCAATCTCAGTTTATACAAAAAGTAGGGCCAATTAAAAGTACAAGTTTTCACCTGTAAAACTGTCAAGGATAAATTGTCAACACTGGGTAAAAAAAGAAAACAGGTATTTGCAAAGATTTTTGGTGAGAGGATAATTTGGTGACTTCATACGATGCACAAGCTAATATGATACGCAGCATCTAAAACTTAAAATTTAAAAATACCAAGTGACCAAGCAATGCAACTAGTGACCCTGAATCCCAGACATATTCACATACATGCTACATAACAAATGTACAAGGAAATAAATAGTACAGTGAAGAGAAAAAAGGAGACAATGGAGGATTCGAGGGGAAAAAAAAAAACTGGTACATACATTCAAATGGCCTAATAAAAGGCACAAAAATAATAAATCTCTCATTCCTTTCTTCTTCACACTGTCCCAAATAGAATGTGGGGAAATAAAATGCTGCAACTGTGTGTAGTGTGTGCTTTCATTTGCTAGTGATTAGGTATATATGTCTGTGAATACACTGAAACTTTTGGAAGGACACACAAAAAACTAGTGACAATATCTTCCCTTGGATAGGGACACTGAGTGGCTGGTGGGCAGCATAGAGAAACTCTCTATGTGCAACTTTTATATTTCAATTTTTATGTACCATGCACATATTACTCAAAAAAATTTATCAGTCCATGCATAGTATTTGAATGATGATTTTTATTAGGTGTTAAGGCTTTCTAAAGTACAACAGTATAAGGATTATTTCTTTGGTAGGACTGAGGATTGAGAGAGAATGGGGCTAACTCACTTCTGGTTTCCACACTCCTTCATTCTGGCCATTGAACAACTACCAATAAAATGAATCGTATCAAATGAATGACCAATTCTTTAGTGTGCTTGTTTTTTTAACTACTGAACGGAAATACAGTAGAAAACTCCAGTTCAAGTTCTGCAGATCTCCCTAAATAGTGCTATTTATAAACACTGAGAGGATGCCTTGTGCACCATATATAATTTTTCACTAGTGAACTACATCTCACTTTTATCCATTGTTGATTACTTCACTGACAGAATTCAAAATTCTCCAACATCCTTTCCCTAAGGATCAAGATTTTACATGCTGAACACCCTTTTTCTAGATGGTACAAGGCCCGAAATCTTTCAACCCTCACCTTGCTCCTTCCTAATTCTAATCTCAGAAATTGGTAGTAGCAAAATTACCTGCCACTTAGTTTACAAACCTATCGTTGCCTTTCTTCCATATCACAACCCCCATACATCCATACAAATCATCCTGACCATAATTTATTTCTTGATTTCTACCCTTCCTCTCCAACCGTGCCACACCTTCTCTCAATAGCTTTCACTACCTGCAGTCTTCAAATGCATTATGCTTCCCACAATTTCTAAAAAATCTGACTCCAACCATTCCCCTGCCAGAAAAACTGAGTAGTTTATTATGGAATAAAATCCTTTATTTTCTTCCACTCCTTTTGGGTTTAGTGCACAAAACATTTATCAGCTCTCAGTCTCTGTAGATAGTGGACTCTCTCTGATAATACCTGCTCCAAAAAAAAAAGAAAAGCACTACTCATCCTGAAACTACCTGGGTACTTTTACCTCCCATTCCACATCACTGGGCATACTTACTGAGGTAAATAATTCTCTCACTTTTGTTTTGAACAGTCCTCAAATACCTCTAAATAGGTACATTCTTCCTTTCATTTCCTATAAAAATCCTTACCAATTATTTTATCTTGTATCCATTCCTCTTCTCCAAACTTCTTGTGACAATATATCAAGTCACTGATGTATATGTGTATATTCAGCTCTGCCACTGAGCATATGCGTAACAGGTGCTTCTTAAAAATTGATGGTGCGGGGAAGGAGAAGGAAAGGCTTTAAAATGACCTACCCTGGGGCCCCACATTGTGTCTCACTCTGTAACACACCCGCACCCATATCTTGGGTGTGTACTCTCTTTTCTTGTTTCTTATAAAACTTTTACTGGCCTCATTTAAAAAAAAAAAAAATATATATATATATATATATTGGTAGTGGTATACTAGATAAACCACCTCTGTGGTATGCTGTTGTAACAAGACAATCGCAAGAAAAATGTATTCTTTATTGATGCCAATATTCCAAAGATTTACTTTGTATTCATTTGTACTTTCTTGAATTTGTTCCTTTCTTCTGTTTGCCTCTCACTCATGCAAATGTGAGTCACAATTAAAAGTCTCCCGCCCCCTTGATATTTACCACTTTTTTGTTATGTTAGAAACTTTTGGCTTCATATTACAATTACTGTATTTTTTGGTTTTTTAAACCTCTACCACTAGTTTGGAAGTTGCTGAAGGACACTAGCACCTTGTATCCACTCCAACTTTGGTAGCCTTAGTTTTAAATGTAGCAAGCACCTGCTTACTTGAGCTGGCATTCCATGCTGCCCTACTGTAGTAGTCGTCATTCATATTCAATCTATGACCACTTGAATGCCTACTAAACTTAATCAGGCTAGTCTGTTTACAAATGTAACACTGATACATAACCTCATACAATTATTCCTTATACATGGAAAAAAAACTGTTCAATTGTTCAACAAAATACACTCATTTCCAAGTATCTTATGATAGCAAAACATTCATTTGTTAAGTCAACATTCTAATACTTTTACTTTCAATGATGTGATAAAGTTCTTTTAAAAAAAACAAAGCACGTACCACATTTCTAATTATATATGGATATGCTATACAAAGGAAAAATAACTTTATTAACAGATAAACATGAAAAACATTATAGTTAATTGTGACATGAATTGTCAATTGTACATTTAATGATATTCCAACAAAGAGCATATCCAATCCAGAAGAGCACTGGTATGGTTTGCTAGAGCAGTTCTACATAAGCAACCAGTTCAGATTGGAGCAGAAAAAGACTTCCAGGGAGAAGTATGGGATTAGAATGAGAGTTAAATTAAAAGATGGTGGTACACAGCATGGAAATTTAAGGAAATAGCCAATATACTGAATGCTAGGAAAAAAATAAAATATGAAAAAGTTATACAAAATAGTTGAAAGAACTAATTAAGGTCTTTATTTTAAACCAGCTCTCTTCCCACACAGTACTAAGTAAAAAAAACCATGGCTCTACTAAATGCTTTAAAATGTTTACATTTCAAATACTATTTATTAGTGATACAGAAAAATTAAAGTTTTGGCTAGCCTGGCTGGATTCCAATTATTTGTGTCCTGAAAAAAGAGAGAAGATATAGAACACTGTAATATGTTGATTACTAACTGAAGTATACCATATCGTAATCTAGGAACTTTTAAAAAACATTTTCCAAATGTTGTATAATAGATTTAACTCCCAACTTTTCATCAACTCTGAGATCAAGGAGAGAAGAAACGGTAAATCAGAAAACTTTCTTCCAGGTCTCCAGGCTTAGGGACATTCACATTCTTCATTACTTGCACTTATTAATTCATAAAGAGAACGCAGGATGCTTGTAAGAATGTAAGTACTATATTTAACAAATGAAAGAAAAAAACAAAATATAGAACTGAGTAATCTCTACCATTTAACTAAGAAAAATGTTAATCTCACCTCTCATTAACAAGTTAAAAAAAACATTTTAAAACTATGCAATCCAGAAAAGCAAACAAGGTGTTTTATAATACCAAAATCCTTTCTGGTAGATTTTTTTCATCCTTATAATACATCCAATTGAAGAGTAATAAACAATGACTCAAAGACCATCATAAAAGAAGAAAAGGACAAGGAAGCAAGCAACTGAAAACAGATGACACAACTCCTCAGAGGATTCCAATAGTGAATTACCCACTGTTCACCAAGGAACAAGGACCAAGTCAGAGTTTTGGGGGTGTAACATCTTCAAAATATGAATTATCTGCTTAACCCCCTCCTAATATTTGAGAAGTGTAGTTTTCCAACCTCTTCATGGTACAATGCCCAATTTACTTAAAACATGTCTGAGGGTAAGGTATTTCCTTCTTACCGCCATACATAATTATTTCTCCTAGAAATCGTTTTAAAGCTCAATTAATAGAAGAATTTACATAATGAGACCATCATTGTCTACAGAAGTACATAATGAGTATATATATAAAGTTTACATGACTAATAATATTCATAAGTTCAAGTTGCTGTTTTATTACTAATAGAATCTTCTTAATATTTCCTGATGAGACGATTCTAGCAGTCAACCTGTTCCACTTTTGTTGCTTCTAATCTTCTCTTCAATGTATACCAAAGTAAGAGAAAGATTCAACAAGAAAACAAATAGCGAACTTTTAAAACCAGTAGTCTTCATTTGTCACTTAATTAGAAAAACTGTTACTTTCTGGAACAAAGCATGAAATCAGATTTTGGACACTCAGGTAGGCCTTTAAACTTACTTCCAGGTCGTCTGGTCTTCTTAATGCTCGAGGTTCCACCAACACCAACTACCACTGCATTAGGTATAGCCAATATGCACAGCATAGACTGTGATTTTATTTAGTTTTAAAATTTTACATCAATTGTAAAAAACTTGTGTCCTTCCACCCCACCCACCTCATCCACTCTCCAGCCCTCAGCAACATGCTGTTTAGACCCACATTCAAATATCGACTATATACCTTCTACATTTTCAGTCTCCCTGTATTTACTGGTACTTTTTTAGTCAGGGCACATATTCCTCTATCAAATTCTAGTAAAAACTGAACTGTTCACTCTCATTCTCTGCAGGCTCTTCTCCCTGACCCTCCAAGAATTTCATTATGGGCTTTCATCCCCTGATTTTTCTTGCCACTGACTAGATTTAAAGCTCAAAGGCAGAAACAAATTTTTTTTTCACTAAAAAGAATGAAACTGAAATGTTCAATATTTACTAAATGAATAAAGAATCTGAGATACTATCCACATATATCAAGTGATACTGAAGACTCTTAAATCTGTACCAATATTCCTTACTTGGCTCCTGAATTTCTCCTCAGATCTGTTAAAAAATTACTGAGTGCCCAACATTGTGGAAATGATACTGGAAACATTGATAAAGATGAATAAAATATAAACACAGCAAATAAACTAAAATGAGTACCATTACTGACAAAGTGCCATAAATGAAAGAGAGATTATGTCAAATATATTGGGGAAAGGCTTTTAAGGAGACCTATAAAAAATATCTGGGGAGACAAGGAATTACCTAGAGTTTAGTATGGGGTGGGTGAGGTTACAAAGGTAGACTGAGACCAGATCAAATAAAGCACTGAGGCCTACAATAACATGGCCCCTCCTGGAAAATGGGCAACGATCTGGTTCATTTCTTAAAAGGATGAACTAGTTGTTTCAAGGAGAATAAAATATAAGAACATACAAAGTAAAAGCAGGACTTCTTAGGAAGATATAATAGTACAAATTATTCTTCAGTAATAGATGATAGTAGCTTGGGAGGTACTTATTAGTGCACAAAACAGAAAGATAGTTTTTTATGGCTTAAAAAATCTGAACAAAACACCCATACATAGGCACTCAAAGAAATCTGTGTAAAAAATCCAATGAATTATACTTTCATATCCCTGTGACAGAGGTATTCCCGATCACCCACCTCCAACCCCAAACACTTAAATTCCATCTCATTTAATGGGATCATCATCCAAACTAGAAACCCCTAGAATAATTTTATATTTCACTTTCTCTCCCCAGCACACTAGTCATAGTTAAATCCACCCTACTTCTTAATTACTTTATGTAAATTTACAACAATCCTCATCTCCCATGCCACAAAAGATCCTTTCAACTATGGGGGGGGGGGAGAGGTGGGATATCAATGACCTATGTGGCCAAACTACTTTCTAGTATATTATTTCTGATCCAGTCACTCTTGCACTTAAAATAATAAATAATTAAAATACTTAAAATAATTTTGACAAATCACAATCTTATGCAAACTTTACACTCTTCTCAGCTCTACTCTCTACCCATCTTATATCCCTCCCCCTAAACAGTTCCTTATTCAGGATGTGCGCCTAACATGCTCACTGCCATTTGTAATCCTTTTGAAAACACCACATTCTAAAAACCACTGTTCCCTCTCCCCGCCAAAAAACCACCTAGCAACTGGTTAAGTACTACTCACCTTTACGATCTGCTCAAAGACTGTCATCTTAATGAAGTCTTAACAGTCTCCCCAAAATAAGTGGTTGTCTGTTTACAAGCTTTCATATAAATTCCCGTTCCCTTTATTATAACCACTGAGTCAAAGAATTTTCATATAGCTTTATATATACCCATTAAGCTTCAATTGCCAAGAAGGCAGGAACTGTATTTTGTTCATTTCTCCATTGTCAGATACTGTGCCTGTCTGTTCGGGTAAACAAGCATTTAATAAGGGCCTGCAAGGGTCTACACTAAGAACTTAGGGTAAATCACAAAATGATAGATAAGGTACCTGCTCTCTTAAAGCATATATTCTGTGTGGAGTTACTTAAACAAATACATAAGTAAGATAGCTTCACAGTGATGACAAACTTGTATGAAAGTGATTTTTTAATTTTATTACTGAAATATTTTACATTCTTTTCTTCATATTGGGTTTCTGCAGTTCTTATATTTTTATAAGCCTAACTCAGCTACTGAATTTTCTAAAAAATACTTAACTGTATTTAAAATGTATAAAATTTTAGAAACACAGATTGACATAATCAAGTTGTCCTAAATATGCTTAATACTATGGCAGCAACTGATTTCAAAATACAATAAAATTAAAAATTCAGTTCCTCAGTCTCAGCCACATTTAAAGGGGCTCAGTAGACACATGTGGCTTACTGGACCTATTGTGTCCACTAACACCCTAACTCGATCACAGAAGACTAAATCAAATGAAGTTTTCCCTTTATGTCCTCTCAGACAGGCACTTTCTGGTTATCTTTCTACCCTTTTAAGTACATAATACATTTTGACTCTATCTATTTGTTCCTCTAGGTCTAGAACACAAGGGCAATGGGAACAGAGGATTGCTCCATTTTGTCCTTAGCTTGGTGCCAGTGATCTACAGTGCCCAGAAAGCAAGAAACTAGTATCAATATAGCAACTGTACAAAATCTGTTTAATTATAAGAATGTTTTAAATGCTGCTAAATTATTTAATATACACATTTAATATACCATAATTATATGAATAAAAAATAATAGAATTTGGTTATAATAGGTATAGTCCTCTTCCATATTCTCCAAATGCTTCCAAAACAATTCAAATTATGAGATCCACATTTTCAGCCGACCTAGGAAATATTTCATCCAGAAGTGGGTCTTATAGTATGAACCATTACATCTTAGTTTACCTCTAATTCCTGTAGCACAAAAAGCAGGACAGATTGAGCTAACTCTTCCTAAAAATAAAAGCACATTATCCTGCAAGGCAGAAATTAAGAATTTGCATATATATTCCCTACCTTGTACTTCCAACCCCCAAAACCTGGGGTATGTTATTTTCCCATAACTGTTTTCTTTGTTCTGTTTTGGGCTTGTTTTTTCTTTTTTACTATGTTTTTAAAAATGTGACAATTCTAGGTAAAAGTCAATCCAGCATAATAAACAGCTAAGAAACAAACAAACAAAACCAGGAGGATTTGCTAATGTTCCCAATTATCATGCCTAAATCTAAATAACAACAGATTAAGTATAATGTGAAACTTTCATTGCTTCTGAGAAGGATAACAGTGGGATGAAGAAGAGAACACTAAAATCTAAATCAGTAGATCTGAGTAATTTAGAGGATGAGAAACCCTAGTAGAAATACAAGGCAACTTCCTTTTTGAAATACATTATTCTTTTGCATTCAGGTGTCTGTAAATAAAGTTTATTTATAACTTTAATTTTAGGGTCCAAATATTGTCAGAGAGCTAAAAGTAATCTTTTCTGAACTGAAGATCAGTAATAAATTATTGAAGAGAAGAGCCAATGTCTCAAGAAATCTATTCACGTTAAAAAATTTAAGATAAACGGATGTGGCTCAAGTGACTTAGCTCCTGCCTACCACACGGGAGGTTCCTGGTTCCATTCCTGGTGCCTCCTAAAGACAGGGAGTTGGTGCAGCAGGCAGGCAGGGCAAACTGACACAACAAGATGACACAACAAGAGACACAGGGAGGAATAACATAATGAGAGACACAACAAAGCAAGGAGTGGAGGTGGCTCAAGCAATTAGGCACCACCCTCCCACATTGTAGGTACCGGGTTCGTCTCCTGGGGCCTCCTAAAGAAACAACAAAGACTAACAGACACAGCAAGTGCAAAATATCAAGGGAGTAGGGAGATATAAATATAATAAAATTTTTTAAAAATTTAAGACAGGAGCTGAAAAAAAGTTTTATTCTCCTATTCTTGTAGAATTCCTCAGTTGGAAAATGTTAATAATCACCACCTTGTGGTGAAAGCATCCGAGAAACAAGGAATCTGATAATAGAAAAAAAAAATGGGGGAGGAATAAGGTTGGTACAATGTTAAAAGATAGAACCGAGAGATAACCTCCTTGATCACTGTGTCATCCCTGAGCCAATGCCATCTTTAGTTCACTGAAACCATGAAAGGCTTGGTCAAAGTGGATGTCCTGGGAAAACTCTGAAGAATTGTAAACTCTATGGAAGGGTGGTCTCTGGGAAAGATGACCACAGGTTTGTTTTTTAGGAGGTACTGGGGATTGAACTCAACCAATGAGCGACTTCCGCTCACCAATGAGAGGTGGTTTTCTCCTTTCTTTTGTTTTTAGGAGGTACCAAGGATAAAACGTGGTACTTTGTATATGGAAAGCAGGAGCTCAACCACTTGAGCTACATCTGCTCCTGACCACAAGTTTTACAATTTGTAAAAAAGTACCCAAGCCAAAGTATTTCCTACACACAGAAATTCTTAGTATATATACAATAAAGCCGATGTTACAGAAAATACCTTCTGAGATATTTAAAAGGCTCCAAACCAGCTGACTGTTGCTTTGCACTAATATAGTCACAATTTTTGGAAACAAACAATTGCCAATATAACACTACATGTTTTCATTATAGATCAATTTAACTTTTTAAATTTACTATGCAATATTCAAAAGACTTTAACATATATATGTGGCACAAATCTTGGTAACATCTCACAAAGGTAGCTTGCAATTTTTACCATAAAATTGCTTTCTACGAGGAACAAAGCAAAGGAAATTATATTCTCAAAATATATACCCATGGTCAATATAGAAAATACCTATCTTTATCTTCAATTTAGGACAGCAAAGGACAAGCTCACAGAAATGAAGGTCAGTTGTTCTTTTAATCCATCAAATTGGTGTCCATCTCTTCATATTTGCAAAGATGGTTTTAAAAAAAAACCCTAAGGCAGTTTTATACTACATTCCTCCATAATGCATCAGCATGTTCAAATATGTGGACAGAAACAGATTAGATTTTCTCATTTCTCCTATCAGTATAGATAACTGAAAATAGGTTAAGTGAAAAACTACAAAAATTTCAAAATGTGCTATGTCCAATGTCCTCTTCATTTCAATTAACTAGGTTTGTGAACAATTGGAAATAGCTGGAAATGTTTCTAGTGTTTTAGACTGTCTCAATTATTGGCCAGGAATCCTAAACACCCAACAATATACCAGGACAGTCCTCTATAGCAACAAAAAATAATCACATGACCAAAAATGCTATTGTGCCTCTTCTGAGTAACAGTTTTGGAGCAGAGGTTCTCAAATTGTGCTCCCCAGAAAGCAACATCATATGGGAACTTGTTACAAATACTGATGACCCCCACTTGTTCCCCCAAAGAATCAAAAACTCTGGGAATGGGGCCCCACCATTCTGTTATAAAGAGCCCTCCAGGTGAGTATGATATGCTGAAGTATGAGAACCACTAATTTAAAGGGATGTCCATGGCTGCAGGGATTTGGGTTTTACCATTGTTTTTTTGTTGTCGTTGTTGCTGTTGTTTTGTTTTTAAATATCAGTCCTAAGAAAGCCGATCAGTACACATCAATACTCAATGGTAGAATCAATAAACGGATATAGTGAAAATCACTACACAGTTCTCATTTCATGCTCAATTTGCTAATTGTTCACTAACCTGTCCTAAAGTTAAAATATTCTTAACAAGTCCATAAGTATATAAAATATTCTAACCAACTCAAAGAAGAATTAATGTTACAAACTAAATAACCATTGAGGAAGTTAAAATGACTACTGCCTCCAATACCAAAAGTGAGAAATGATTAACAGAGAACTATATGTGAGATTGTTTACTTTTTCTCATCACATAAAAAACCACCAGGCAACATTTGTAAATCTGTATCTGACATCTGATGCTGATTTACATCACCTAATAATCTGAAAATTCCTATAAAATTAATAAACTATAATTATTCTGAAAATAGAGAACTAAAATATGTTCTCTATTTTTATGAGTTAATATGAATGACCTGCAGAAGATATATTATTTAAATTAGCACACAAACATACAAATATAACTAATTCACAGGCCGATCATGGTAGTATTATAGGCCACATACTTCCAATAGCAGAGGCTATAAGAAATTTATGAGCCGCCACGGGCAGGGCGGAGCCCCCACGGGCATGGCAAAGTCACCCGTGAAAAAGCGGAGCTGCCGCCTACGAACC
>PVKH010040319.1:0-11078 GCA_004027955.1 Chaetophractus vellerosus | reverse complement strand
ACCTCTACATGGTAGACAGGAGCCCAATCTCTTGAGCCACATCTGTTTCCCGAGAATCAGCTTTCTGAAGGCAGGCCCTCGACTTGGGCTCCTGTCACAGGACGTGGCACAGAGTGGGTGCTTGGTCAATACCTATGGAATGAATGAATGAATGAATGAGTGGGCTATCCAGACGTGAAGCAGCAGGGAGACTTCCCAGGGCTGGTGGGCAGAGAGGGAAAGGGGGCACCGAGGGCCTCAGCCGAGAAAGGCGTTTGCATTTCTTTAAATTACTATGTCTAAATTAGGTCCCCTGCTTGGGATGGTGGTGCTGTCCCCCGTCCTTGGAGACGCGCCCTCCAGTATGTAGAAGGGGGTCCTCACGGTGTCTGAAGCTCCTCTCAAGCTCTGCGTGCAGTCACTGTTCCACTGCCATGAAGATTTTTTTCTCTAGCTTTTTATTTTGAAAAATTTCAAATTGACAGAGAAGCTAAGAATCAAGAACAATGTATGGCCTTTGTCTAAATTGACCATTGATTGCCTTTTGCCACATCTGCTTCATATATATAAATTCTTTTGAGATAAAATAGGTGTGCATTTATTGACAGTCAGACTATCTTGAAGACAAAGCCATGGCCCACACGGGGCAGGGACTGGTGGCTTTTCCGTGGGACAGACAACGAGGCGGCCCCGGCCCGGGGCAGCCCCAGCAGGCCCACACGGCGCCTCCAAGAACCGCAGACGCCGTCCAGTGCAGGAAGGGCCAGGGTACGGCCTGACGCACTGGCCACAGGTTTTGTCTCGCCATCATCACAGACCCTGTTGTTTCCTCCCAGCTCTGAATCGTTCCGGGGAGTTTGCCTCGAGGCCTGGGGTCTGCCCGGAGGGTGGGCTGCAACCTGCCACCTCACCCTGCTCCTTAGACGCCGACTGCCCTGGGCTTCAGAAGTGCTGCCCCGCGCCTGGCGGCCCCCGCTGTGTGGTCCCTGAGCCTCAAGGTAGGACCCCGAGATCTGCCACAGGGTAGCGGGCCGAGGGACAGGGTGCGGGAAGCTGCCCGGATCAGGGTTCAGGGCAGGGGGCTTCCCAGAAGCAGCGGTGCTTGGGCCAGGGGCAGCCCTGAAGCAGCTTCCTCACCAAATCTGGTCCCTGGAATTTCAGGGGGAGAGGAGCGCTAGCAGCCTCTTGGGTGCCCGTTGAGTGGAGACATGAGCCAAACTTCCCATGCTTTTCTGGGGAAGCCCTTGGGGCGCTAGTGGGGCTCGTTGGCAGCTGACCTGTCAGGGAGCTGGGACGGTGAAAGGCCACTCCCTCCAGAAGCCTCACGGGGGACCCGGAGTCCTTTGAAGTGACACATTTGGCAGGTCCCTGGGAAGTTCTGTCCTTGAGGTCATGGGCTGCACCCTGGAGAAGGGGCTGGCCAGTGTCCAGAGGGGAAGCCATGTATATGTTTATAGTCACTATTTATTAAAATAATATTTATAATATCAGCATTATTAAATGCTACTGCATTTAAATTATTATTATAAACTACACATCACACATCATAAGTGTATTTCTTCAAAGGGAAGCCCCTTGCCGCCACGTCCCAGGCTCTCCCCGCGTGCGGGGAGGTCAGTGGCCCCTGCCGGCCAGGCCTCCTGTCCCTTCCTTCTCTCACCCCCGCGTGGCCGCACAGGCACCTGCTGTGCCCTGGGACCTGTAACCGCTCGGCGTTTGCCTTCCTGCAGCTCCAGACAAGAACCTGACCAAATCCTGGTACAATGTGACAGTCCTGGTGAAAACGGACTTTAAGGAACTCCGTCGAGTGGACCCCTGGCTCCTGAATCACACGCGGCTCCTGTGCTCCTTGGTAGGTGAGGAGGGGGAAGGGGCACGGCTGGGCGTCTGCCCGCCGCAGGCTTCTCGGCTGACACGGGCGTGGGCGCCCGGGCTGGGGACTGGGGCCGGGCGGGGTGCTCTCCCTGAGTGGCCCCAAAACGACCGACTCTGAACCAAATTTGAATTCTTAATTTTAAAAAACAGCCTTAAAGAAGTATACTTAACGTTCCACCAATGTGCGGAGTTTCAGGGTGGGGGGTGTGTCCTGGCACAGCTGGTCCCGGGCACGGGGCCTCTGTCCTCTCGTGGGGTGTCGCATCCGCAGAAGGATGCCGTCAGGCCCAGCCAAGACGGGCTCGGACCCTGAGCTCCGCCCTCGCCAACCTGACTCACAAGTCCCTGGATTCAGCAGATCCCGGAAAAAGTGCTGGAACCTTGGAAAGTGCTGAGATGGGAATTTCCAGATGAGGTTTCTAAGCTTGCTGCCACCGGCCTTTTGGACCAGATGATTCTTTGCCGTGGGGGGCTGACCTGTGCACTGTAGGGCGTGTGGCAGCACCCCTGGGGCCACCCGCTAGATTCCAGTAGCACCCTCCCCACACTGACAACCAGACGTGTCCCTCGGCAACAGCTCCCTGGTTGAGAACCACTGGTCTAGACACAGCTTGTGTTTCTGACACTTCGGCTGGATCTTCAAGCAGGACGCTTCCCTCCCGGGTGTCACCAGTCTTGGGGTAGCAGTGGAGGGCAGGGCAGGGCTCAGCGCCCTAAGGGGGCCTGGCCTCAGGGCCGGCGCCATGGGGGGCAACCAGCTCAGTCCCACAGGATGGTGCCGAGAAGGCCCTGCATTTGCTTTGATGCTCTACAGTCGCCTCTTGAGACGCTTCATTTTTAAACAAGGGGCTGTGCATTTTCATTCTGCCCTGGGCCCCGCCCGCCGCGTGGCTGGTCCTGCCCGACCTTCAGCTCCCCGGGCCGTGTCCCACACGTGACTGGGTGTGGTGGAATCAGACCCAGACCTGGTCCCGCTCTAGTCTTTTGGCCCAGCTGGCTGGGGTGGGCCCAGAGCAGCCGGCACCCACACCCACCTTGTTCCTATGCCGCTGTCCAGTAAAGCTGCGTGAGAGGTCCTCTGCAACCTCTCCTTCACCCAGAGCCTCCTTGACCACCCCAGCTGGAAGCAGTTTCCACTCTTCTTAGCTTGCTGGGGGTGGGGCTGCCCAACTGGCCAGTAAGAGCTTAACCCTGGAATCAGATGGCCTGAGTTCAAATCCCAGCACTGCCTTTTATCAGCTGTGCGGCCTTGGGCAGGTTTCCTAACCTCTGCTACGCCTCAGGTACCTCCTTAAATAGAAATCATCACAATCCTACTTCAGAGGGTAGCTGTGAGATTTAAGTAAGGTAGGACATGCAAAGAGCAGAGAATGGTGCCAGACACAGGTGGGTTCCAAGGGGTGCGGCCATTGGTATTTTAAATATTGTTATTATTGTGTGAAACCAGACATCTTTTCATACGCGTAGGCTTTGTTTCTCCATCCAGACGGTTGTCTCCCTGGATCCTGGTGCAGCAGATGCTGGGCTCCAAGGCTTGTGTCTGCTGCTGAATCAGGAGTTCCCAAGAGGCCAGGTCTTGGTTCTCTTTCCTGCCCCCTATATTATGGGTTGTAGCTCCTCCTGGGACAGTGTTCAAAGGCTGCCAAGGAGAAGGACTGTAGCTATCTCCCAAACCTCCTTTCTTCTTCCCAAGAGGGAGTTAGGGTTTTGTTGACAACATCTGCTGTGGGATACCGTTCTTGATGTGCAATCACATCAATTTGTCTGACTTGGCAAGGATTTGGATTTCAAGATACTAGGCTGCATTGAAAGAGAATTCATAGGAAATGAGAAAAGGGGTCATTAAACCCCTCCCCTGCCCCTCCCTACAAAGCAGCTGTGTACAACACGAGACCATGCTTTTGATCCCCGATCCTCCGATTCTAGCTCTAATTCTCTTTGTCATCGGTTGCAAAAGACACACAGTATCTATTGGCAAGGGCAGCGGACCACGGGGACCTGTGGCTGCTGTTGCAAAAGTATTTATGATACTGATTTGCAGGACTTTTGTTGGGATTATAAAAAATATTGTAGAGATTCTTTTCTGTAGAGCAAAATGGTGTTGGCATGTGCATATGTGCACACAAGCCATATCATTAGGTTTTTGTGTATTTATCTAGCACGCATGATTTGTAAAGGTCATTGACCTTGGTGCCTGCTGCGAATCCGTTGCGAGACCTTGGGCAATTAACTTTAACTGCTTTGGACCACAGTCTCCTTATCTGTCCAATGGGGCGCTCTCCCACTGCCTGACGCTCTGCCTCGGGTTTCCCAGGTCATGAGTGCCCTGCAGCCGCTGGATTCCACCGTCCACCACCTGCACTCGGCCAGCAGGGACACGTCCACCACGGCGTCGTGGCTGCTGCTGGGCCTGCCGCAGCCGCTGCCTGTGGCCAGCGTCTCTGCCACGCTGGACGACATCGTGACGCGCACTTACGAAGTGATCAACGTTCAGGTGCAAGGTTGTGCTTCCCTGGCCCCTCGTCTGGGGGAGGCAGCAAGGGGGGGCTGGGAGCCAAAACGGACCCTGAAGCTAATGTTTCAGAGGAGTTTATTTATTTATTTTTATTTTTTTAAAGATTTATTTTATTACATATCTCCCCTTCCCCCTGCTGCGGCGACACGCCGAGACTGGTCACTGCGCAGGTGCGGCTTTCCCCGCTTGTGGGCGGCTTCTGCTTCCAATCACGGCCGGCTTTCAGTTCGCGGGTGGCTGGCTGCGCTCCATTCACGGGCGACCTGCCCTGCCCGTGGCAGCTTTTGCCCTGTCCGTGGCAGCTTTTTGCCCTGCCCATGGCGGCTCTGGCCCGCCCATGGCAGCTTGCCATTCTCAAGGCAGTCTGCCCGCTAGGAGAGGTCCCCGGGAACCGAACCCAGGGCCTCCCATGTGGTTTGCCATCGCCCTATCCACTGGGCTATCCAGCCGGCCCCTCGGAGGAGTTTAAATTCAGGAATGGCAGAATAATTGGTTCAAGTTCATTGGCCCATCAGGTTTGGTGTGGTTTAACACATCGTTAGCTCATTCTAGCCCAGACCAAGTTTACACTCCAAGTTCTGAAATGGGGATTCTGAGGAGAACTTTTTGTTTTTTCCACTGTCACCTCTCCTCTTTCCTTCCCTCTCCTCCCCTTGAAACTCGCTCATGCCTTCTCTTCAAGGTGGGGTTATCCTTCCATCCAAATTGCACTGGGTATAAATCCAAGAACAACGCACGAATAATTGTTTCTTTAGTGCTTTGGGCTCCCAAATTTGCCTTCTCGCCTTTTTCCCACCTTCATCACAAACATCCTTGTACCAAGAAGGCTCTTTCAGCAGAATTTGTACAAAACTGAATTTATACTCTGTAAAGGTGTGGCCTGGAAGAAATTGCCTGTTCCTTTTTAGAAAATCTATGCCAGAGGTTGGCCAGCATTTCCACTAAAGCACCAGACAGGAAATATTTTCGGCTTTTGCAGGCCACAGTCTCAGTCTCAACTACTCAGCTATGCTGCTGTGTGCAAAAGCAGCCATAGATGAGACGTAAACAAATGGCTGTGGCTGGGTTCCAAGAAAGCTTCCTTTCCAAAAACAGGTGTGCCATACTTTGCTGACCCCATGGCTATGGGAAACATGGCTGCTTTTCTAGAAGCTTCTTCTACGACACTAAAGATCACTGGGTTTTGAGCTCAGTGAAAACTTTAGCGATTGCATTTATTTTCCTTCAAAATCCACAAATGTTCTTGAAAGTCAACATGAGTTGTTCCAGTGCCAATCAGTGCTCCTCTTGTTTGTTCCACCCGTGCCCCTCACCAAAGACCCCGGGAGCACCCTGTAGCTGACTCAGTTGTGTGTGTGGCTAGCTGAGTGAGAGAGAACACACACCGCGAGGAACCGATGGGCGTCCCAGTCGAGGGGGTTAGAAAGGACGTAGCGTAGGGCCTGGGCTTTGGGTGGGTGATTACAGGGGCATCTAGGGAAGTGGAGATTTGTTCTAGGTTAGACGCTGTCAGAAAGTGGGAACAATTCCACGACTGGGTATCTCAACACCCTTATCTAAAGGAAAGGAGAAGACCAGCATGACAAAGTTGTAATTGGTAAGGAAGTAAGAGTCACTCGTTTTTGCCCGAGGGAGGTGGGTAATTTGTGGGTGACAGGTCTTGTTTTTGTCTGTGCTTAGACAAAACTCCGAAGTGCCCTGGCTTTGGTGTCATTCAGCCATGGCCCCAGAGTGACCTCATTTGAAGTTGGTGTCCTGTGAGCTGGTTTGTGTCTACTTGGAGAATGAGGTGGCCCAGCTGTGAGTCTAGGCCAGCTGCCAAAGGTCTGGAGCTGCTTCTTTTTTGCTGCTCAGTTCAGAAAACTGCTCATTCACAGGATTTATACGTGGTCAACGTCATTTCATGACACTCAGACTCAGCACAGCCCTAAGGGTTTTGCTCAGGCCACAGCAGCTGCCACAGAGCTTATGGTGGCCACACGGTGAGCTGCGTACGGTCAGACGTGGCCAGCTGCAGGAAGCAGGCCATGTGGGGGTCTCCAAGACAGGGCGGACCCTGCCCGTGCACCTGCTCGGCTCATGTGACACAAGTCCATGAGGCTACTCCAGAGCTCACGAGAATGGCAGCGCGGCTGTGACTCAGTGAGTGTTCTGACCTCTTCTGCTTTTCCACAGATGTGAACGAATGCCTCCACGGTGGGCTCAACGCCTGCTCTGGAAGGGAACTTTGTTTAAACGTGGAGGGCTCCTACCAGTGCGTCTCTCACCCAGACTCCCTGACTTCGTCCCCCCAGAACCTGAGTGACACATGTGAAGGTAACAGGCCGGGCTCTTCTGAGATGGGCTCGGGGTGGCTTAAGGAATTTACTTACAGCAGATGGCCCGTGGGCCACAGAGCCTTCTTCCTTCTCAGAGCCGGGGACTCTGGCTCGTGAACGTGGAACAGTCAGTTCTCTCACGTAGGTGCCGTTCCCTAGGTGCCAGGGATCTAAACATGCATGGACAGAGTGTAACCTTGATGTCAGGAAGTTCAGGTGTTTGCCGACATGATGCCTGTATTTAGTTTATTGTTTAAATAGGGACACTTTTGGGAGGGAAAAGGGCATGGTTAATACTGACGTGGGGACAACCTGGGACTGTCCAGGATTGTGTGGCCCATCTGGATGGCGAAAGCCTGGGCTGGACGTGGGGGAAACACGGAGGAGGGAGCGTCTAGCTCCGTTCGAGGGGGAAGTGGGGTGTGGGGGGTGAAGGGGCTGCCGGGCACGTGCCAGCGCCAGTATGCATGACTGGCCTCTGCCACCAAGAAGTGTGTAGTGAGAAATAAGTGTATCATTTCAGACTTAGAAAGTGCTGTGAAGGTAAACACGATTTTGGGGGACTGAACCCACAGGACTTCCTGTTAATCCGATGCAGGGGAGGAAGGAGGAAATGAAAGCAGACTCCAGGACGCTGACTTGACAGGGGTTCCGTTGAATGAGATGAGGAAGGTTATGGCTATTATTTGTATTGTTTTTGAAAATTAATAGTTGAAATTGGGATGGAGCTCACATTGCGTGGAGCTGTGAAAACGCAGCTGAGCCGGGTACTTGGAGGATGGTCTACTTGTGTAAATCTGGGGGCCAGCAGCACACAGGGGGCATTTAAACTAGGGCATGGCTGGGAGATGGGGAGGGGCCTCAGGGATATGGCCCAGGAATCCTGACATTTTGAGGTCGGCGCAGGGGGAGCAGCTTGCAAAGGACACGAGTGAGGCAGGAGGACCAGCAGGAAAGGGCAGACTCAGGGGGTCAGAGAGAAGGGAGCTCAGCAGGGTGGGTCAACTGCAGGGAAGGCCGCAGGGAGACCAGCACCGCGTAACAGCCGTGCCGGGACGTGGCCGCCGGAAGCCTGGTGGCTAGCGTCGGCCTGTTGTGAGAGTGGCGGGTGGAACTCTGGTCAGCAATAGGTAACCTTGTGTTAGTCAGCCAAAGGGGTGCTGAAAACTGCAGGCTTTTATAAAGGGTGTTCATTTGGGGTAGAAGCTTACAGGCACAAGGCCCTAAGAGCCCACCTCACAGTACCATAAGAGGTACTTTCTCACCAAAGTCTGTTGCCATGTTGAAGCAAGATGGCAGGGATGTCTGCAAGGGCTCAGCCTTCCGCTTCCCTCTTAAGTCTCCTGGTTCCAGCTTCTTCCGGTCTCAGCTGTAGGCTGGCAAGGACTCGTCTCTCTTCCTCTGGGGCTGGTCTCTTTCCGGGCTCAGCTGCTCTGGTCCTAGGCTATCAGGTCATGTCTCTTCCCGGGGCCGCAGGAGCCTGTGCGTATCTTCTGTGTGTATCTGCTTCTGCGTGAGGGTCTGTTTTATCAGCCCACCCAGGGGCGGGGACGCAGCGCCGAGTCGCACTCTAATGACGCAGTTGATCAAAGCCCTGATCTTAACATAATTTAATCAGGTGTCGCAGATGAATCTAATACAATCAAAGGGGCATCACGCCCAGAGGAACACACCAGTTTGAATTTACAAATGATCTCAAACTGCCACAACCCTCAATGGAAGTTTTGCTGTGAAGGGGCTCCAGGAAATATGGTGGAGCCCAGAAGGGGTGTGGACTTCAGGAGGGGACTTTTGTAAAGATGGACGGCACTAAATCACATTTGTGTGCCAATGCTGAGTCCTGGCTAAGTCCTGCAGCTCTCTCCTCTGGGAAGCTGCCCCTGGGCTCCCCTCCCCACCCTCAGACCTCGCCCTTCCAGGGCTGCAGTCACAGGAGATAAAGGTCACCTGGCAGCTGCTACACTGGTTCAGGGAGGGGTGATGCCACATGCTGCGGGGCTGTGGGATGGGGGCGAGGTGGCAGGTGGAGGCTGCTTGGGTCTGGCCTGGCAGGTGGGGTGATGGAGCGGTGACAAGCAGACGGAGCTTCAGCTTTGGTGTGTAGTGATGCTGACCTCCGGGTGGCCGGTGGTGAGGGTGAGCTTAGCATTCCCACGTTCATTCACACACTCATTGGACACGTGTTTTAATGAGGGCTGTTAAATGCCGGAGCCTGTTCTAATTGGGGATTCTGCAGCGGCCAAGAGCCCTGCTCCCAGGAAGCTCTCGTTCAGTGAGAGAAGAGGACCAGAGAGGGGCAATGCAGAACGCGGAGATGATTAGGAGCTGTAAAGAAAAGCGATGCAGGAGGGGCAGGGCAGGGTGCATCCTGGCCTGCTGTCTCAGCCCAGCGGTCAGGGCAGGGCCCTGAACAAGGTGGTCTTTGGGCAGAGACCCGAGTGCAGTGAGGGTGTGAGCCATGAGGCCGTGGAGGGGAGAGCAGCCGAGGGGGAAGGAAGAGTGCGGTGAGCGGATAATGGCCCCCAGGTGTCCGTGCCCGAATCCCTGGAACCTGGGGGCATTACCTGGCCAGGCAGAGGGGACCTGGCAGGCCGACCCCTGGACTGTAGACTTCTGACCTGCAGAGCTGTAAGAGAACAAGCCTGTGTGGCTTTAAGTCAGGATGCGTGCGGTTTGGTGTGTTACGGCAGCAACAGGGGGCCCACAGGCCTCAGAGCTCGGTGGGGCCAGGACCCCGAGGCCCCCGTAGCTGGAGAGGGGTGGAAGACAGGGCGGCCAACAGGGCGGGCCGAGCCCATTCTACTCTCGATTATAGAGTGCAGACAAATATAAATGGAGAGAGAAGAGTGTAATGGATCCTAGAAATCTTGTGCCCCAGGGCCCGTCCAGCCTCTCACCCCTCCCACAGTATCTGAAGCAAAGCCCCTCATCGTAGCACTTTATCTGTAACCATTTCAGAATAGGTCCCTAAGTGATGAGACGGATTTAAAATCCCACAATCCCACTATCACCCCTTAAAAACCCAAAGTCATCATTCCTTAGTATCACCAGATAGCCAGGCTGGTGAAATGTCTCACAGTCTCGTCACCGTTGTCATTTTTTAACAGTTTGTTTGACTTGAGACTGCAATTAGGTGTAGCAACCAGGCAGTACATCTCAAGGGGTTTTTTGTTTTGTTTGTTTCTTCCCCCCCCACCGAGATGGCTCCCTTGTCTGTTTGCTCATTGGGTTATTTTTTGCTTGTTGTCTGCTTGTTTCTTTAGGAGGCACCGGGAACCAAACCCGGGACCTCCCACTTAACTGCCTGAGCCACATCTGCTCCCTGCTTTCTTTTTAATCTAGATGTTTTCCTCAACTCCCTCCCTACCTCTTGTAATTTCCCTGTTGGAGAACCTGGGCCCTTTGCCCGGTTGTGTTTCCCACAGGCTGGAGTAGCCTGTCGCACACCGCGGTGCCCTTCTCCACGTCCACCGCTGGACTTCCTGCAAACCACAGTGACTCTGGACTGGGGGCGCCTTCTCCTTGTGCCTCGATCCCTTTGGTGTCTACTGTTAACAGATGCATAAAACAGGATGACGGGAAACCAAAGCTATGGAGACGCAGTGACCAGTATTGCACACCCTGGGTTTGCAGCGTAGCAATCCGTCCCTCCCCTCCCTCGGAGCTTTGGGTGGGCTCCCAACAACTGCCCATCGCTCGGCTCTGCAGCTCGTGCCAAGGGCCCCCTGCCCCCAGCAGCCCTTGACTGGCGGGTGCTGGCATTGGCTGACGGACACCCCAGCCCCCGGCTTTTTGGGAGGAGGGGAACGGGTTGGACTGCGTCACCCAGACTTTACTGAGCGCCTTCCCTCCCTGTGGCACCTCCTTACTCCCCAAGTTCCCCAGTAAACCGCCTGCGCCCAGATCCTTGTCTCCGGGCCTACTCTTGGGAGAACCCAGCCAAGGTGCAACCTGTGAGCCTCTTGGTTCGTTTACTAACCGACGAGATTTAACCGCAGCAGTGGTGAGCATAGAGGATATTTTGAGAAGCGCAGCACCTGCTGTGAGTTGTGAATTTCTGTAGGAACCAAGACACAGCAACCGCTTCCACGTTTGTGGCCGGCCTGGGTTCTCGAAGAAGGAAGGCTGGTTTCAGGAAGGGGTCAGTGAAAGTAAAGACAGGTTTCTTTCCACCTGAATTTGGGGCCCCCTGAATCCCACCTGTGGCCCCCCATCCAGGTTAAGGACCCCCAATCCAGACCCAGGGTTGAGTTTTTAAAGTTAATTTCACTCATATACACTCCATGTCTAAACACACAGCCCTCCGGCCTCTCCTCCCCTGGCCCTGGTGACCTCTAATTCACGTCCTGTCTCTGCAGATTTGCTATCTCTAGATGTCTCCCACAGGTGTC
>PVKH010040318.1:0-11082 GCA_004027955.1 Chaetophractus vellerosus | reverse complement strand
GGGCCTCCCGTGTGGTATACCGGTGCCCTTATCCACTGGGCTATACGGCCGGCCCCTAGAACAAGTTTCTTTAAAAATTAAGTGAGGAAATCTTAGGTCTCTGCTATCAGACAAGAAATAATTGTCACCTGCAGAGAGAAAAGTGAGGTACTTCTGAGCATAATAAGGTGACAAAAAGATGAGTGGAGAGAAGAGGACAGCAATTAAAATTAATGAGAAAGTAGCAAAATGTATGGAAGTACTCATTTCCTTACATTTTTCTCCCTAAGTGGCCTCAGTGAAGTATCTTGGTAACATGCAAGAAACATTCATATTTTGAATAGCTTATTCTTTTCAATTTAAATTACTTGATATGCACTTATTAATCAAAGGCACTCTTTCTTAAAATGAACTTGTAATGTCATTCATATTCCATTTTGTGTAGATTATTTGGTACATTTAGGCGTTTTAGAATCTCTATGCTTTTTTTTCCTACTGCAGCATGTTGATTTTGATACTGCAAAATCATCATTAATGTTATATGGTTAAATAGCCATTACCTTCCAGTACTATATGAAAATGAAGGTTACCCTTTCCTCTCATCATTCAGAACATGAAAACAAACCTAAATCTCCGAAATCAATCTTAAACTACTTTTGCCAGTTACCAGTTACATGCAATGACAATGAGCTCTTAAGAGATTCTCTTAATTATTTTATTGCATTAGCGTAGTATTATTTGAAATCAGTGATTCAACAGCTAAAGAAGAATACACAAGTATAGTTGGCATGTTTAGAAATGATGTTTTAAAAGGAGAATTAAAGGATCATTCTTGAACTAGGGATACAGTAAAGCATTTCTTGAAGAATCTGCTGGAATCAATTAAAAGAGACAATTTTCCTAGCATGAGCAAAGACACAGAGCCTGTGACATAAGAAGTGTGGAAGGGATAATAAATAAATTCACTTTACTCTAGTGATATGGTCCCAATTAGGAGGAAGAGAAGGCACAACCATGTGAATGGGGCCAGTCACAACTGGTGGGAAAATCTTCAGTGGCCTGTCCAGGATGCCACAGGCTGAGAGGCATCCAAAGAGGGGAAGGTCCATAGAGACACTGTGAAAGCAGGGAGCACATGACTGAGGGAGTGAAGGGAGGGCCATAGAGGTCCCTTGTCGTTCGTTACATTAGGTTCGTTGATAAAGGATAGAATTTAAAGGTAAGTTCTTTTCCCTTTTTGACATTGGCATCTTTTTTTTTTTTATTCAATTTTCTTTAGACCTATTCTTCCCAAGGTAGAATAGGAGATTGTGCAAAGCCACAGGATAAATTTGGCACATCTGTCTAGAACATGGATTTTACTTATCAGGATTTGGCAAACAATGGTCCACATCTGACTTGCCACCTGCTTTAGTAAATAAAGTTTTATTGAAATACAGCCACACTTATTCTTAAGTCGTATTGTCAACTATAGGCATATCTGTTGGCTTTGGGCCCATCTGTTTGCATATATCTAAAATCTTATATTAATGTCCCACCACTACATTTTATTCAAGAACTTTCTTACTGTAAAATTTCCCATATCTGTTTCTTCAGCATAAGGATTAGGTCAGTAATTCAGTTGTTATTATTATTGGTGTTTCCAGTTCCTCATTTGTAAGGTGACATAATTTTCTTTGTAGTTTCTCTTGATTTCAACAGAAATAGTTCAGAATGATCTCATTCTCTCTGTCTCTCATTTGCATGTTACATTTGATTGTTTATCCCTTCATTACTATCGCTATTGATATTCAGTCTAGTTTTTTATAAACTCAACTTTTATGTAAGTCCCGTGCCTTTTCATGCTGCATTGGTGACTGCTTTTATATCAAAGGGAGACTGTAGTTGGGATCTTAAGGTTTGCTATCTGATTTCTATTAGGTTTGGAGTGGAACTAAAATTTTTTCATTCTGTTTTGTCTCTGGATCTGGCAGGCTATGGCCAATGCCCAATTCAATTTCTTTCTCTTTTTTTTCCCTTTGGTCAACATGAAGCTTCCTGTAACAATTAATTCTGGATCCAGTGGCAATAATGATCTACTGATACCTTTCCAGTCAAAATTAAGTTGTTTGTATAATTTTCTGTTACCCCTGTGAGAGGTATAGGTAGAATGCTGGAATGATGGGCCTTTAAATGAAAAGAAGGGGAAAGGAAGGTATATAACAGCTCAAGATGGAAGAAGTCAACATGCCTTTTTTTCCTAGCATTCTATTTTTTTCCAAAATGAAATATATTGATTGCTTCTTTGAAATGAATACGTAATTTATGCTCATTAAAAAAGAAAGCTCAAGTAATAAAACATTTAAAGTGGAAAATTCAAGTCCACTATAACCTGTCCCTTAGAGTTAAATGTTTAATTCCTTGTTGTAAGTCCTGTGAGACTGGTCTCTGTGATATACAAATATTCCTCTCCCCAGTGGTACAATACTTCTCAGCAACCTGTTTTTATTTTTACTTACTTAACCATATATCATGGACATCTCTCCTGTGAGTCCATATACCTCATTCAATAGTAGCAAGTATGTATTGTGTGCCCACTCTTAGCTGTGCATTGTTCTCAGTGTGGGCATACAGCTATAAGTAAAAAAAACACTCAGATCCTACTCTGATGAAACTTAGAAGCTAATGAGAGGGGGCAGACAGTAAATAAGAAACTAGCAGGTAATGGTGTGATACTGCAGTGGGGTGACTGGGTAACAGAAAGAAGGCAAAAGCAGTGGGGATTTTGTGAGCAAGCGGGAAATTATATGAGATGGAGTTGTAGAGGAAGGTGGGGGATCAGATCATGAGAGCCAGAGTTGGAATCTCAGATTTTATCCTAAAATGATGAGAAGCCATTAGAGAATTTTAAGTAGGAGAATGACCTGTTCTGTTTTTTTAATTTTTTGTTTGTTTTGCTTTTGTAACATTTTGGTTCTTTATTTCACACAATTGGAGTTATACTATTCACAGTTTACTCTGTAACTTTTTTGAAACCTTAGTAGTATGTTAAATATAATTCCAGGTCGAAAAATGATCTTACATATTCTTTATAAAACATAAAATAATTTATTCAACTATTTTTCTATTTATGAAGCCCCCAGATTAAGTCTATGACTGTGTTCCTACAAACAAGGCTGTAATAAACATCTTTAGGCCCGAGTTCTTTTCTCTCTGTAGGAGGATTGCTTTGATACTTTTTCAGTTTAAAAGGTCACTGGCTCCTGAGCTTTGACTTTGGTCATTGAAGTGGAGATGGAGAAAACTATACAGATATGGAATGTGTTTTTAGAAGTAGAGCCAACAGGACTTGCTGATCGTTCAGATGTCAAGGGGATGGGGTGGGGGTACAGGTGAATAAGGAGCAGCGGTACAAGAAAGAGAAGAATTCAGAGGGACACTAGCACCTAGATAAATTATGGTGCCATTAATGACTTGGGGGAAAAACAGCTTAGGTGTGGGGGTGAAGGTCAAAACTTAGATTTTGGATATATTAAATTTGAAAGGCTTTTTAAATTTATTTGAATGATTATATAATATTCCAGTATATTGGTATAGAAAAATTCATTAACCAGCCCTCTTTCGATAAACATTTAAGCACCCCCTCCAAAAATTTTTCACCAGTATAAACAATGCTACATTGAATATCCTTATATCTATAACTTTTTATGCTTATCCAATTTTTTTAGGGTAAATTCCTGGAAATAGAAGTGCTAGGTCAAAATATTTGTGCATTTGATTGCCAGAAACCCACAAACTGTATGCGAACACTAGTTCCTCTACTCCGCTCTTTCCCTAATATTCTTGTGAAAAACACAAAGGCTTTAACAGCAGCTATCCTCATTAAAAAATGATGCCACACAGTTGGCCTATTTTTGCCTCCTGTATTTGTCATCTTAGATAACAGACTGTTCATTCATGTCTTTGTGGTTTATTATCCATTATATTTACTTAAAATGTATGGCTCTCCTCTGCATCAGATACCATATTATATGCAAAAAAATTAAAAAATGATTATGAACAGTTCCTACCCTCAAGGAACTTACAGTCAACACAACCCGTAGTTGGATTAGTGGGATCATCCTTTCAGGAAGGGAAATCAGGAGCATTGCAGGAGGCCACAGGAGAAGCCCCTAGCCCAGATAAGTCTAGGAGTCAAGGGCAAATTGGTCAGGAAGGGCCCTTTAGAGTTTAGATGACATCTAAACTGAGCCATAAGCCCCTAGGAGTTAGGCAAAGAAAGGAAGGGCAAGGAGCATGTTCCTGGCAGAAGTCACAACATATGCAAAGCTAAAGGAACAAGAAAGCCTAGAGAGTGAAAGAATCTGCAATACTTGAATATGACTGAAGCAAGGGTGTGAAATAAGAAATGTGAGCCCTGAAGCCATGGAAGTAGGCAAAAACCAGATGGAGAAAGGAGTTTTGACTTTATGGCAAAGGAAACACCCAGGATGGTGTTTTAATTAGATTAGACTGGGAGCAGAAAGAATAGGTGGTGGTTGCTGGGATGGAATCAGGAAACTAGCAAGAAGACTAACTGTGAAGGCATGAAATAGTCTATAGCAGTGAAATTGGCAAGGCAGGCAGATCAGAAGGATATTTAGAGGGTAGAATTAAAAGGACCTTGACTTGTAACTTTAAGAAAAGTTTCTAGCAAAGTTGCTTTCTAAACATTAGGTTTTCTTTTGAATAATTATTTAGACAATTTTGTCACTTTTTGAATAAACTCTACAAATTGACATGTTAAAAAAAAGAAAGAACTCCTCTACAAAACCTGAGAAATTAAGCTGTTCACACAAAAAGACAAATTATGCTAAAATAGAAAATATTATGATTGCAAAAATTGAACAGGGAAGCTACAACTCCTAAAAGGTGTGAGCACAAGAAGACAACAGTGCGGGGTGTGCACAGGAGTCCCCACATCGGGGCAGCCACCTCTCTCCCCCGTCAAAGACCTAAGCATAGCATAAAGATGAAAACTTGGGATCATTACGAAGGGGGAGTGGGTTATTTGACTGGTTCATTGGTTTGAGTGGTATTTGTATATGCATTTATATATATAGTAATTTATATATATAGGTTTTGAATATTAGCTATAGGTGAATCTGTTGAAAACAAACTGGCTGCATATCAATATTTTTCCAAAAAAAAAAGTGAGGTTTTCTTGTTTTGCTTTATTTTAATCTCCTGGTTTAGAGCTTTTAGGAGTGTTATCCCATTTCACAGAATTTTATAGGTGATGGGAATTGCATATACCTCTGGTATAGTTTCCCAATTTTTTGTTTTTACCCTTTTACAGATGGGATATTTCTAATTTCTAATTCATTTTAGAATCTTAAAATTTTAATGCAGATCTAAGTGAATTGTTTGAGAGAAAGGTATATAAAGAAAATATTGCCAATTGCTAGTTTACACAACATGAACATATTTTACCATTGTTTCATTTTTTGTAAAAACAATTTGGCAATTTCTTAAACTATTTTGCTTTTCTCAATTATATATTTTCAGTTCAAAATGCTTACTTTGCACATTTTCACCATTTTTATGTTATTTAATATTTATGAAGCCTTCTTATTGCCTCTTTTTGTAAATATAAACAAAACTTCCATACACACCAAAGAATAGCAGAAGTTTTCTTGATTTTTCCTGAAAAGAGAATTAAGATCTTAAATGGTATTTCGACTTTGTAATCTGAAATAAAGCAATGGGAAAGTGTTGTCTGAATCCTTTCTCATTAATTTAGCACTCTAAAGGCATACATCAATAGGTGGGATGAAAGGTAGAGTAATGGCAATTATGACCAGCTGTATGAAGATAAAGGCACTCCACTATTGGATGTGGAATAATGTTCTAATTGTTTTTGGTAAAAAAGGCATCAATCATTGAAAGTTGCAAAAAAGTGGAAATACTAATTTTTGGAGGAGTTTAATCTGCTCTGTTAGTTTTCAGACAGACAGAATAATTTACCAAAAAGCCTAGCAGAGCACAGGCAGGTATCAGAGGTAATTCTGCAGTCCCCTCTCAACATTTTAAACTGGTTATAATCATAATAAAATGAACATCCATGAAAGACTTTAAAAGGATAAGCCACAGTATAGTCTAAGGAGATTATGAGGGAAGTGTCTGCTCTGAATAAGGGCTGGTTGGGATTTATAGTCTTATGGTGAGTAAGAATATGAACCTATTTTTAGCAGTTAACAGACCTATCTCATTCCACCCACACACTTGGTTACAGTAAATCGGGGCAACTAAATGGGGCAGGGCTTATGACCCAATTTGCCATCCTGTAGGGCAAACCTAAGATCTGCTATGTAAACCTGTGGATAGGTCAGCCTGATTTTTTTTTTTTTTTTGACATATACTCACTTAGATTGACCTTCTTCCTAAAGATTCAGGATATAGTGGATTCCCCAATCTTAATACCATCTACTTCCATTTATCCTTTCCAGAGGACTGAGGTAGGAAAGGCCTGGCTATAATAAGACACCCAGCCATCATGACCAGACATCACAAACCAACACATATTGCACACTTAACTATAATATAGATGTACTCTGTTGGGAAGTATAGTAAAATTGGGACTTCACATTTATGTGCGTCTTTATAGTTTATAATTCTTGCCGTAGCCTTGTGAAGTATTACTATTATGATGCCCACTATACAGATGAGATGGAATTTGTGCAGGATCACACAGCTGGTACGTGTTACATGTGAGACTTGAACCCAAGTCATTTCATTCCAAGCATGAAACCCTTTCCAACATACTATATACTTCATGAAAAATATACCAATATACCAACACCTACTTTTTTATAATGAAAACTGCAGAAATGCTTTCCCTGTTACTTAAATGGTTCACATTACTTTGATTTTCAAATTAGTGTTATACTAGGAATTGCACAAATCTTTTGTGAAAAACAGTTATTCCAGCAGATAAATAGAGTTGCCTTTTACCTTTGAATTTTTACGTGCTAAATCAGTAACATAGGTTCTATAAGTAAAGTTACATAATGTTAGCAAAGTGTTAAAGGGATAACTGAATGCTGACATTTTCTGTTAACTAAAATAATATTGTTAAAGGAAAAAAAGGCTTGGAAAGATATAAAAATGTTTTCGGTATGGAATTTAAAACATTTTTATGAAAATAAACTAGTGCAATTTTCTGTAATATATTTATTTCTGGCAAGCACGCTATAGCTACTACATATCAAAAGAAATGTAATATTCAAGACTAAAAAGAAATGTCAGCAAACATACTTGTATTAATAGAAGTTTGGAAAACAATATGTTCTCTCTAAAAATAACAAAGGTTTTACTTCCAGTTAAGGGGAGCGATGGACCTTAGGGATCTTGTGGACAGTAAGATTGATGTTTCTTTAAGGCAGAGTTTTGAAGCTTCGGGCACAGTTTTCACTGAGCAGAATTCTATAACGCTTATACATCAAGGGCACTTATCTGGTGATTGCAAAAATTGCAGTGAGACTTGACTACAGTACTTAGTCAGACAGTGACATTTTAGGTATTTACTTCCTGCTTTTTTCAGCAGCTGGTTTTATGGCAGGTGCTTCCTATGGCATTCTAGAACAACAACCAGAAATATGGCATCAGAGGTGATAATAAGATGAATGGTTGGGGAAGACAATGGCTTCCTGATGTGGTGTTGAAGAATTACCTAACAAGCTTCCCATTTTAAAAGTGAAATGCTATTTAGAGAAGTACCTCTAGGAAGAGAAACAGATATCTAGAACAACGCTTGAAATCAGACCATCATTTAGCCTGAAAGTTTTAAAATGTTTAAAGAAGTCTTTTAACTGACTGTGTAGAGAGCATTTTTCTGATGGTATTTATTTACCCCTCACTTACTGAGTATTTCTTGTATCTATATTATGCTTTGAATGGCAGTATTCAAGATTTTTACACCAAGGAAGAAAATTAAATCATAGTAATTTCTTTAATCGGAAATACATGAGCTAGAGAGTCCTGCTATTTACAAACCTAACATTTATTACAGGCATTTCAACATCCTTACAAAAGCATTAGGTAGACTAAAATTCATTTTGATTCTCAAAACTCACATCATTTCACCTATATTTCTCAATGCCTTTCATCTCCCTCCTAGCCATTCTTTTCCCCCTGGGTATATAAAAAATACAAGTATAAAGTTTTAACAATATATAAATATAGATAGGGAGAAAGAGTGAGAGAGGGAGAGGGCAAGGGAGTGAGGCAGGGAAGGGGGGGTGAAAGAGTGAGTCCACCTATATATATTCTACAAAATCAGAAAATATTAAGTAGGAGAGTCACAGCCCACCGAATTCATCCTGAATCCACTGCTTTGTATTCATTATATCCACTCTCAATGTGTAAGTATTTATAACAAGACCTGGCATATAGTAGACACTCAATAATAGACATATTTAATGAGAACATGAGTCTCTAGTTCATTGTAGATTCTAAATAGATATTGATGGTGATTAAAGGAGCTTACTGTCAAGACTTGATAAGCTCCTATCTCAAATAGAGCTCCTGGTGGAATTCCTATCTAGTTAGGGGATAAGGGCATACACACTTGAATCCAGCACGGTCAACACCAGAAAATGCTCAGTTCATCAAAAATGTTGGTTAACTGTGGAATCATATAAAATGATATAACACTTCATTTTAATTTAAATCCTACCAATAAAACTATTTCCCATCTCTTTTGATGTGGGACCAAGGTCCTTTCTTTCGATAGCAGTCTATTGATTATAGTTCCAGTGTTTTAGGGCTACAATAGAATGTGGTAGGTCACACAGGAGGAAATGGTGAGTCCTGTGGAGGAAGGGGGTGAGAATAGGAAAAGATTCACAAAGAAGGTATTTAAACTGAGTCTTGAAGAAGTACTCCATAGGCACACATAGGGGGAAAAACATTTCAGGGAGAGAAAGAAACATCAACAAAGCACAGAGATAATATTTTGCTTATGGTGCATTCCAGGAACTGTAAGCGTTTTGGTGTGCCTATAGCAAAGTTTGCCAAGGAGTGTGGAAATGGGACAGATGTGGAGAGAGATTGAGCCTAACAATTAGGAGGGGGAAGATCACGGTAAGCCTTCCTGGGATAGCTTATAGTCTGGAGTCAGCAGTGACAAGCTCAAATGCCTACGGAGATCAAGCAGGTCACATAAATTAATAAGGCAAGATAGATCCTCTTGGTTTATCTTTCACTTTTCCACTTTCGGTAATACTATCCAAGAAATACTTTTTCTTTTTAACTCTGTGAAACAGCAGTGTAACCCTTTAATAAAATACCTGTTGATATTCTTCTGCTTCAGCAGCACTGATAGAATTGGGATAGAATTGAGAAGGGTGGGGACTGTGGTAAACTAGAGAGCACATGATCTATGTAAAGGCTTCAGCCACATCTCAGATCTTATCAGGTAGTGCTGTGTGGAATTGTGGACTTAGTGTTGCCTAATCTTATTTTTCAAGATAAGCTAAAATTCTGGAACTTAAATTAAAAATCTCTCACTTTTTAAATGTTAGAAACAGATTTAAAAATGTTTTTAGAGCATGTAAATCAATGCTGAATAATGAATTTGACCCAGAGGAACCACTGAAAAGTTTTAAGCAGGGGAGAAAAATGGTCAAAAGTCAGTTTTGGAAGATCACTGTCAGCATAGTAGACAGTGTGGGGATGAATTGAAGTAGGTTTTAGATTTAAGGCATGGATAGCACCTGGTAAGCTTTAGTAACAATCCATTCAACAGATAATCGGGACACTACTGACATCAGCCACAGGGGAAAAGGAGGTGAAGGAAAGGAGTAAAAATCATGAAATACAGCAAGTAGATAGTAGACTATAGTCTTAAAATACAGTATTTTAAGTGTATACACTAAATAAGAATATAAATCGATACTATAATGAAGAAGTAAAAACTGTACTTCTTAGGTTTATAGGCATTTTCTGAGAACAGTGACAAAAAGGATGGGCAATAAACTGGTAGGGAATACGAGCATGTTAAAGGAAAGAATTACTTTAGGCATGGGAGGAATTTTAAAAATAAAGGAATTGTGGAAATGATGGAAAGATTTAAGAGTTCAAATATTTCACCTGAAAAGTAGTAGAAGCCACAAAAGAGGATGTAACTTAAAGAATTTATCTCACATTAAAAAAATTTTTTTTTAAATTTAAAAACACCCAGGGCTAGCTGTTGCAGCCAGCGTTCCAGCAGGGACTCCAGTCTTGCCATCTCTCTGTTCTGCTGTGTTCAGCATTTTGGTCTACCTTCTTAGGCTGGCTTTCTTAAGATGGCTGCCACAGAACCAGCAACCCATACAGAGACCGAAAGAAATCTTAAAAGCAAAGTACACCCTCAGAGAAGTCCTGTGCTTATGTCTCATTGACCAAAATTGCATCACATATTCATTTTTAAACCTGTCTCTGGCAAAAATAATGGAATTATCACAGCTGATAGTTTTCGCCTCTGAGACAGCACAAAGGGCCATCACCTTCTCTGAGCACTTGGGGTTGGCCTGGCAAAGCCAACCAACATCTGCCTTCCCAAGGAAACTTGGTAACATCTCCCCTGGAGTGTTAATATGATAAACAAGCAAATAGGATTGAAGACAGGGGCTTTTAAATAGATCGGGGTTTGGGTAACTCCCCTTCTACTTTCAATCTTTGAGACGTTGCGCAAGTTACTAGCCCTCTGTCAGTCAGTTTCCTTACCTGTAAAATGGGAATAATTTTAGGCCCTCTTCATCTATTAAGTGAGCTGATGTATATAAAATATTTGGTGTCATGACTGTTTTAAGTGCCCAATAAATGGTGGTAGTAGAGTTAACAGTCACCTTTAAACAGTCCAGTTTTGAGTTTCCTTAGTTTGAATTAGTCCAGAACAAAACTCTTACAAGTAGGAAACATTTGTAAATTAAGTATACTATTGTAAAGTTACTTTAAAAGTACAAGCTTTCCCCTTTGTTCATACAGAAACAGTGTTCTCAAGTCTCCTGGGGTGGAAGAGTACAGGATAAGCCTCAGGTGATCTGGCTGTGATCCCAGCTCTTTCCCCAGTGGAGGCCCCAGGCCTATCACTTCTCCCTG
>PVKH010040317.1:0-11078 GCA_004027955.1 Chaetophractus vellerosus | reverse complement strand
GAGACTGAGGCATTCCAAGATCATAAACATCGAGGGAGTTCATCCCCACTAGTTAGCCCATATAAGAAAGGCTAAAGGCACTTCTTCCGATTGAAAGGAAAAGAAACTAGACAATATGCTGAAGTTGCATGAAGAAATAAAGATCTTTGCTAAAGTAATGATGATAGGGGTAAATATAAATGCCAGTATTGTTGCATTACTGGTGTGAAACTCCACTTTTTATTTCTTACTTGATCAATGAAACAAATGCAGAAAGAGTAATGATAAATCTTTGTTTTGAACACACAATCTATAAAGATATAATCTGTAATAAGTACTACAAAGGCAGGGATGGAAAGATGCTTTTGATATGTTGTTGAATGTGATTAGCAAGAATTTTGTTGAGGATTTTAGCATGTAGTTTCATTAGAGAAATTGGTCTGTAATTTTCCTTTCTTGTCCTATCTTTGTTTGGCTTTGGTATTAGGGTAATGTTGGCATCATAGAATGGGTTAGGCAATGTGCCTTCTATTTCTATTTTTTGGAAGAGCTTAAGCAGAATTGTTGTTAGTTCTTCCCAGAATGTTTGTTAGAATTCAGCTGTGAAGCCGTCTGCTCCTGGGCTCTTTTTAGTTGGGAGGTTTTTGATGACTTAGTCTATCTCTTTACTTTTAATTGGACTGTTGAGTTCATCGATTTGTTCTTTCATCAGTATAGGCTGCTTGTGAGTTTCTGGGAATTTGTCCATTTCCTCTAAATTATCATTCTTGTTAGCATATAATTTTTCCAAGTATCCTCTTATGATATTCCTTATTTCGGTGGGGTCAGTAGTGATATCCCTTTCTTTGTTCCTTATTTTGTGTATTTGCACCTACTCTCTTTTTTCTTTGTTAGTCTGGCTAAGGGTTTGCCAATTTTATTGATCTTCTTGATGAACCAGCTTTTGATTTTGTTTATTTTTTCTAATGCTTTCTTATTTTCTATTTCATTTAGCTCTGCTTTAATCTTTGTTATTTCTTTCTTTCTGCTTCCTTTGGGATTAGTTTGTTGTTGTTTTTCCAATCCTTCCAGGTGTGCAGTTAATACTTCAATTTTAGCTCTTTGTTCTTTTTTAATATATGCATTTAGAGGTATAAATATCCCTCTCAGTACTGCTTTGCCTGCATCCCATAGGTTTTGATATACTGTGTTGTCATTTTCATTCGATTTGAGGTAATTCCTGATTTCTTTTGAGATTTTCTCCTTGACCCACTGTCCAAAAGTTTGTTGTTTAACTTCCATATCTTCTTGCCTAATCTAGTTCTCTGGCCCTTAGTGATTTCCAATTTCATTCCATTTTGTCAGAGAAATAATCTCAATCATTCTGAACTCATTGAGAGTTGTTCTGTGGCCTAGCTTGTGGTCTGTCTTGGAGTATGTTCCATGTGCACTCGAGAATATATATTCCACTGTATTTGGGTATAGCGTTCTGTATATGTCTATTAGGTCCAGGACCTTTAATGTGTTATTCAGGGTCTTTATTTCTTTACTGATTCTCTGTCTAGATGTTCTGGGTAATGGTGGTAATGGGTATTAAAGTGCCTCACTATAATTGTAGAGGAATTTATTTTTCGAATTAGTTTCTCCAGTGTTTGCCTCACGTATTTTGAGGGACCCTGACTAGGTGCATAAATGTTTATGATTGTTGACTCTTCTTGAGAGATTACCCCTTTTACTAATATATAGTGTCCATCTCTGTCTATTATAATTGTTTTGCATTTAAAGTCTATTTTGTCTGATATTAGGATAGCTACTCCTGCCCTTTTTTGGTCATTATTTGCTTGTAAAATTGTTTCCTGCCATTCAGTTTCAGCCTCCTTGAATCCTTGGGTTTAAGGTGGGTCTCTTGTAAACAACAGGGTCATATTTCTTTGTCCATTCTGCCAATCTGTGTCTCTTGACTGGTGAGTTTAATCCGTTGACATTCAGTGTTATTACTCTCAATGAATTTCTCACATCCACCATATTTTCTTTGGGTTTATGTATGTCCTATGTAGTTTTTTATTCTCTTTATGTCATTTTTGTTGTTCTTACACTCTCCTCCAACTCACTCTCTTCATGTTTTTTTCCTTTCAAACTTTAGAGCTTCTTTTAGTATTTCTTGAAGTGAAGGTTTCTTATTGGCATATTCCCTTAATTTCTGTTTATCTGTGAATATTTTGAACTCTCTGTCAATTTTGAATGCCAGCTTTGCTGGCTAGAATATTGGTGGCTAGAAGTTTTTTTTCTTTTAGTACTTTGACTATGTTATACCACTGTCTTCTTGCCTCCATGGTTTCAGCTGAGAAATCAGCACTTAATCTTATTGTGCTTCCCTTGTCTGTGATGGTTCTCTTTTCTCTTGCTGCCTTGAGTAATTTCTCTTTGTCTTGAGCATTGGACATTTTGACAAGTATATGTCTTGTAGTTGGCCTGTTAAGGTTTATACTGTTTGGGGTGCACTGTGCTTCCTGGATATGTACATCCACCTCCCTCAATAGTGTTGGGAAGTTTTCAGACATTATTTCCTTCAAAACTCCTTTGCCATCCTGTTTCAGCATGTGGCAACTGACTTTGGTGGTAAAGCAGTGTTGAATAGGACTCTTTAGGGCCTTGTGAGTGTAAGCTTTTACCCCAAATAAATACCCTTTACAAAAGCCAGCAGATAGGTTAAACATTCGCTATATTAGAAACCATGCATGTGTCCCCAGACATAGTTTTTCTCCCTAGGCCTGGTTTTTAGAATGCTAGTGATTAACTAAGCCCGATTTATTATATGATTATCCTGTATGGGAAAAGAGTGTAACTTTGGGTATCTTTGGTCAACGTTAAGGGATATAGCAGGGGGACAGATGTGGCTTGGGTGGCTAAGCATCCATCTCCGATATAGAGGGACCTGGGTTTGATCCCCAGGAACTGCTGATAAAAATTTAAAAAAGAGAAATCTAGAAGGTGCGTGCGCCACAAGGCCCCATGAGCGGGTGTGTCTTCAGGCCCCGCGATTGGGTGCGATGCTAGACACCGTCTGCGTGTGAGCCTACAGGCCCCATGCACAGTTGTGCTGCCAGTCCCCGTGAGCAGGTGAGCCTTCAGGCCCCGTCTGCAGGTGCGCCGTCAGGCCCCATGCCCAGGTGAAATGCCAGGACCTACAAGCAGGTGAGCTGCCAAGACCTTTGTGTGGGTGTGCCACCACCCCGCCAGCATGTGAGCCTCCAGGCCCAATGCTCAGGTGTGCCACCAGGCCCCGCAAGTGGGTGAGCTGTCAGGTTTTGTCCGCGTGTGCACTGTCAGTCCCCGTGAGCGGGTCTGCCATTAGGCCCCGTGCACGAGTGAGCCGTCAGTCCCGGTCCCTGGCTGTGTGAGCCTCCAGGCCCTATTCTCTTGTGAGCCACCAAGCCCCGCGAACGGATGAGCCGTTAGGCCCCATCCATGAGTGCGCTGTCACGGCCGCAAGCGGGTGCACCCTGTCCATGGATGCGCCGTTAGGCCCCATGGACAGGTGTGCTGCCAAGCCCCACGAGTGGGGGCTTCGCCGGGCTGTGTGGACAGGTGTGCCATGAGGACCCTTCTGCGGTTGAGCCATCAGGCCCTGTTAGAGGGTGCGCAGCCATGCCCGCGATCGGGGGAGCTACCAGACCCTGTGCGCAGGTGTGTCATTAGGCCCTGTGCGTGGGAGTGCCGCTAGGCCCCCCGATCATGTGATCAGCCAGGCACCTTGCGTGGGTGTGCTGCTAGGCCCCATGAGTGGGTGCGTCTGTAGGCCCCTTCCGTAGTTGAGCCGTCACACCCCGTGCGAGGGCGTGCAGCCATGCCCGCGATTGAGGGGAGCTACCATTCCCATGCACAGATGTGCCATTAGGCTCTGTTCACAGGAGTGCCGCTATGCCAGCAATCGTGTGAGCAGCCAGGCACCTTGCGCGGATGCGCCGCTAGGCCCTGTCCGTGAGTGCACTGTCAGGCCCTGTCCGCAGGTGCGTCGACAGGCCCTGCAAGCAAGTGAGCCGCCTGGGACCCTGCGGGGGTGCAATCCAGACTCCGTGAGCTGGTGAATGATCAGGTCCCGTTTGCCAGTGCACCGCCAGGTCCTGTGAGCGGGTGAACTGTCAGGCCCTGTCCATGGGTGTGCTGTTAGGCACTGTTTGCGGGTGCGCTGACAGCCCCCACCAGTGAGTGAGCCGTCAGCCTCCATGGTTGTCCTCCAGGCACCACCAGCATGTGAGCTGCCAGACCCATGCTTGGGTTCCCCAACAGACCCCATGAGCGGGTGAGCCATCAGGTCATTACGTGGGTGCAATGTCAGTCCCCGTCCGCGGTTCATCCTTTAGGCCCTGTGCGCAGGTGCGTCAACAAGCCCTGCAGGGGAGTGAGGTGTCAGGCATTGTCCACTTGTGCCCCTGTCAGGCCCCGTCGCGAGTGTGTTGCCAGGCCCCGCGAGCAGGTAAGCTGTCATGCTCACGAGTTGCTGAGCTGCCCATCCCTGTGTGCAGTTTGTGCCGCCAGGCCCTGCAAGCAGGTGAGCCAAGAGGCTCTGTCTGCAGATGTGCCTTCAGGCCCTGCGAGCGTGTGAGGCCCCCGGCACTTTGCACGAGTGCGCCGCTAGGTCCTGAGACCCCGTGAGCAGTCAAGCCCCATCCAAGGTGCGCCGTTAGCCCTGTGAGTGGATGAGTCGCCAGACACTTCTGTGGGTACAACGTCAGGCGCCATCCACGGGTGTGTTGATAGGCCCTGTGCCCGGGTGCTCCAACAGGCATCGCAAGCGAGTGAGCCATCAGGCTTCGCTTGTGGGTCCTCCATCAGGCACCGTGAGCAGGTGAGCCGTCATGCACCATGTGCAGGTGCGCCGCCAGGCCCCGTGCACGGGTGAGCGGTCAGGCTCCTTCTGCAGGTGCATCATTAGGCCTTGTGCGCAGATGCGCCACCAGGCATTGTAGCGTGAATTGTCAGGCTTCTGCGCAGGTGTGCCGCCAGGCCCTGTTAGCAGGTGAGCCACCCGGGTGTGTGTGTGGGTCGCCACCAAGCCTGGCAAGTGGGTGAGCCATCAGGTGCTTTCTGTAGGTGAATCGTTAGTCCCCATGCATGTTTGCGCAGCCACGAGCATTAATCACCAGGCCCCGTGAGTGTTTGAGCTGTCAGGCCCTATCCACGAATGTGCCATCAGGCCCTGTGCATGGGTGCGCCTCCAGGCCCACGAGCTAATGGGCCGCCTGACCCTGTGTGCGGGTGAATCACCAGGCCCCACGAGCGGATGATCCACCCAGCCATATGCGAGGGTGAGTCACCAGGCCCCGCAAGCAGGTGATCCAACAGGCCTTCAGGCCCTGTCTATAGGTGCCCCGTCAGGCCTCGTGCCTGTGTGAAACTCCAGGCCCCACAAGTGGGTAAGCCGCCAAGCCCTTTGTGTGGGTGTGCCACCAGTTCCCACAAGCGGCTGAGCCGTTGGTCTCCACCCGCATGTGCGCTGTCAGTCCCCATGCATGGGTGTGCTGCCAGGCCTTGAGAGTGGGAGAGCCTTCAGGCCCTTTCCATGGGTGCGCTGTCAGGACCTTTGAGAGGGTGCGCAGTCAGGCCCGCCATCGGGTGAGCTGCCAGACCCCCGTGTGTGGGTGTTGCCGTTAGGCCCCGTGCGTGGGTGAGCCGTCAGGCCTTGTCCCTGGGTGTGCTGCCAGGCCCCGTGAACATGTGAGCCGCCAGGCCTCATTCTCTTGTGACCCGTCAGGCCCCGCGTGTGGATGAACCATTAGGCCCCGTCCATGAGTGCGCCGTCACGGCAGCAAGCGGGTGTACACTCCGGCCCTGTCCACTATGTGCTGCCAAGCCCCATGAGTGGGGGCTTTGCCCAGCTGTGTGTGCAGGTGCACCGGCAGGCCCCTTCTTCAGGTGAGCCATCAGGCCCCATGCTAGGGTGTGCATCCATGCCCACAATCAGGGGAGCTACCAGGCCCCGTGCACAGGTATGTCATTAGGCCCCATACGGGGGAGTGCCTCCAGGCCCCGCGAGCGGGTGATTCATCAGGCACCATCCACGAGTGCACCGCCAGTCACCGCAAGCAGGTGAGCCCCAGGCCCTGTTTACAGTTGAGCTGCTAGGCCCTGTGAGCGGGTGAGCTGTCAGGCCCTGTCCATGAGTGCTCTGTCAGACATACTCAGTAACTGGCAGAATACCCACATTGGATCCCTGACTGGTGGAGTGAGGGTTATTATGGTTGGGAAGGCGAAGTGTAAGTCTCTAGAACTATCCCTGCCTCACAAAATAATAAATCAAAGGCAATACCTGATTCCTGGAGGGATCGCAGAGATTAGTGCCACCTTTAAGGAATTGAAGGATGCAGGGGTGGTGATTCCCACCATATCCCCATTCACCTCTCCTGTTTGGCCTGGGCAGAAAACAGATGGATCTTGGAGGATGACTGTAGATTATCGTAAATGTAACCAGGTGGCGACTCCAATTGCAGCTGCAGTCCCAGATGTGGTATCATCAAATCAACACTTTCCCTGGTACCTGGTATGTAGCTGTTGATCTGGCAAATGCTTTTTTCTGAATTGCCATTAGTAAGAACCACCAGAAACAGTTTGCATTCATCTGGTAAGGCCAGCAGTATACCTTCACTGTCCTGCCTCAGGGGTATGTCAACTCTCCAGACCTATGTCTTAATATTGTCTGCAGATACCTTGATCATACCTCCCTCCCACAAGACATCACACTGGTCCATTATATTGATGATATCATGTTGATAGGACCTACCGAGCAAGAAGTACCAAACTGTAGATTTATTGATTAGGCATTTGCGTGAAAGAGGATGGGAGATAAATCCAACAAAAATACAGGGTCCTTCCACCTCAGTGAAATTTCTAGCTGTTCAGTGGTATGGAGCATGTCGAGATATCCCTTCTAAAGTAAAGGATAAGTGGTTGCACCTGGACCCATCTACAACCAAGAAAGAAGCACAATGCTTAGTTGGCCCCTTTGGATTTTGGACACAACACAATCCTCATTTGGGTGTGCTACTCCGGCCCATTTACTGAATGACAGAAAAGCTGCTAGTTTTGATTGGAGACCAGAACAAGAGCAGCCCCTGTGACAGGTCCAGGCTGTTATGCAAGCTGCACTACCCCTTGGACCATATGATCCAGTAGATCCAATGGTGCTGGAAATTTCAGTGGCAAACAGAGGTGCTGTCTGGATCCTTTGGAGGCCCCTATAAGGGAATCACAATGCAGACCATTAGGATTTTGAGGCAAGGACTTGCCATCCTCTGCAGATAACTTTTCCCCTTTTGAGAAGCAGGTTTTGGCTTGCTACTTGGCATTAGTAGAGGCTGAACGCTTAACCATGGGAAATCAAGTTACCATGAGATGTGAGTTGCCTATCATGAGCTGTGTATTGTCCTACCCACCAATCCATAAAGTTGTGCGTACACAGCGGCACTCCATGATAAAGTGGAAGTGGTATATACAAGATAGGGCTTGAGCAGGTCCTGAAGGGACAGGTAAGTTACATGAGGAAGTAGCCCAAATGCCCATGGTCACCACCCCTGCCATGTTACCTTCTCTTTCCCAGCCCACAGCTTTGGCCTCTTGGGGAGTCCCTTATAATCACTTGACTGAGGATGAGAAAAATCGGGCATGGTTTACAGATGGTTTTGCACGACATGCAGGTACCACCCGAAAGTGGACGGCTGTGGCACTGCAGCCTTTTTCTGAGACATCCTTAAAGGATAATGGTGAGGGCAAATCTTCTCAGTTGGCAGAACATGCTTGGAAGAAGAAGTGTACACTGATTCATGGGCTGTTGCCAATGGTTTGGCCCTATGGTCAGGGACTTGGAAAGAACATGATTGGAAAATTGGTGACAGGGAGGTCTGGGCAAGAGGTATGTGGATAGACCTTTCTGAGTGGGCAAAAGACATGAACATATGTGTGTTCCATGTGAATGCTCACCAGAGGGTGACTTCAAGAGAGGAAGCATTTAATAATCAAGTGGATATGATGTCTCACTCTGTGGCTCATGCTCAGCCTCTTTCTGCAGCCACTCCCCTCATTGCCCAATGGGCTCATGAACAAAGTGGCCATGGAGGTAGGGATGGAGGTTATGCATGGGCTCAGTAACATGGACTTCCCCTCACAAAGACTGACTTGGCTACAGCCACTGCTGAATGCCCAATCTGCTGACAGCAGAGACCCACTGTCAGCCCCTGCTATGGCCCCATTCATCGACGTGTCCAGCCTGCTACCTGGTGGCAGGTTGACTACATTGGGCCACTTCCATCATGGAAGGGGCAGCAATTTGTTTTAACTGTAATAGACACATACTCTGGATATGGGTTTGCATTTCCGGCACGCAATGCTTCTTCCAAATCTACCATCCATAACTTACCGAATGTCTTATCTAATGCCATGGCATCCTACACAACATTGCTTCTAATCAAGGAACCCATTTCACAGCAAATGATTGTGGGAATGGGCACATGCCATGGAATTCACTGGTCTTACCATGTTCCCCATCACCCTGAAGCAGCTGGATTAATAGAACGGTAGAATGGTCTTTGAAGACTCAATTATAGCACCAACTAGGTGGCAATACCTTGCCGGGTTGGGGCAATGTTCTCCAGGAGGCTGTGTATGCTCTAAATCAGCACCCTCTCTATGGTGCTGTTTCTCCAATAACCAGGATTCATGGTTCCAGGAATCAAGGGGTGGAAATGGGAGCGGCACCACTCACTATTACCCCTAGTGACGCACTAGGAAAATTTTTACTGCCTGTCCCTGCAACATTAAGTTCTGCTGGTCTGTAGGTTTTAGTCCCAAAATGAGGAGTGCTGCCACCAGGGAACACAACAATGATTCCATTGAACTGGAAGTTAAGATGGCCACCTGGCCACTTTGGGCTCCTCTTACCTGTAAATCAACAGGCAAAGAAGGGAATTACTTTACTGGCTGGAGTGACTGATCCTGACTATCAAGGGGAAATGGGACTACATCTACATAATGGGCATAAAGAAGAGTTTACCTGGAATGCAGGAGATCCTCTAGAGCATTTCCTAGTACTACCATGCCCTGTGATTAAAGTCAATGGAAAATTGCAACAAACCAATTCAAGCAGGACTATCAATGGTCCAGAATCTTTGGAAATGAAAGTTACCCTACCAGGCAAAGAACCACAGCCACCGGGAGTGCTTTCCAAAGGTAATGGGAACATGAAATGGGTAGTGGAAGAAGGTAGTGATAAATATGAACTTCGATCATGTGACCAGTTATAAAAATGAGGGCTGTAATAGTCATGAACCCTTCTTCCTTGTTTCGTTATGAGTATGATTATATATGTACACAAAACGAATTTCTTCATTTTCATTGCCAACCTGTTCCCCTGCCATATGAAAAGCTGTATTAATTTCATATAAAAATATTTAAGGATGTCAAGTTTAAGAGTGAATTTTACCCAAGGACTTGCACCCTATTCCATGCAAATAGTAACCAAAAGAGAGCTGAAGTGGCTATACTAATATCAGGGAAAAGAGACTTGAACTCAAAAACTCTTAAAGGGGTCATAGAAAGATAGTATATGTTGATTAAAGGATCAATTCATCAGGAAGATCTAGCAACTATAAAAGTATATGCACTGTGGCAGTTTGATATTATTAATGAATCCAAGGAAGAGCTAGATTATGTTTGTAAACTGTTCTGTTCCTCTCGGTATGATACCCTTTGATTGGATTCAGTGCAAAGGTTTTAAGTTTACTTGATCAAACCAATTTAGGGATTTTGATTCTACCACATCAGTAGAGTGTCATTGAGGTTGAGTCCCTGTGCCCTTGGTGGGCTGAAATAAGTGGTCACTCAAGAAGAAGACAGAAAAGGAGAACGCTCTGTCATGTTTGATATTGGGGTCCCAGAGACACCTGAGGCAGTCACCTTATAGACTGCAGCTGAGAAAGCCAGGAAAGAAATGAGCCCTATATCAGACTGATATAGCAAGACCGAGAGATGAGTCCTATGTCAGCGTACAGCTGAGAATGGAAGATGCTGGGCCCAGGGAGCCTTAAGAGGATTAAGGAAGGAGAGTCCACCATCTTGTTTCAGCATGTGGCAACTGACTTTGGTGAGAAAGCAGTGTTGAGTAGGACTCTTTAGTGCCTTGTAAGTGTAAGCTTTTACCCCAAATAAATACCCTTTATTAAAGCCAACATAGAGGCTAAACATTCGCTATATTAGAAACCATGCATGTGTCCCCAGACATAGTTTTTCTCCCTAGTCCTGGTTTCTACAATGCTGGTGCTAAACTAAGCCTGAATTCTTATATGATCATCCTGTATGGGAAAAGACTGTAACTTTGGGTATCTTTGGTCAACCTTAAGAGATATAGAGGGGGACAGATGTGGCTCATGTGGTTGGGAGTCCATCTCCCATATGGAGGGATGTGGGAACTGATAAAAAAAGGGAAAAAAGAAGAACATAGAATGCACGTGGGCCACAAGTTCCCATGCGTGGTTGTGCCCCACGAGCCAGTGAGTAGTCAGGCCCTGTCGGCAGGTGTGCCGTCAGGTCATGTGCGTGGGTGAAATGCCAAGCCCTATGATTGTGTGAGATGCCAGGCCCTGTGTGCAGGTGAGCCATCAGGGCCCTCTGCGGCTGCACCATCAGTCTCTTTCCCCAGGTGTGCAGTCAGGCCTCGTGCTCGGGTTTGCCACTAGACTCTGCTAGCAAGTGAGCTGTCAGGCCCCATTCATGAGTGTGCTGTCACGACCCGTGTGCGGGTGAGCTGTCAGGCCCTGTCCGTGGGTGCCCCACTAGGTCCACGAGCTGGAGAGCCAGCAGACCCCATGAGTGGGTGAGCCACCAGGTCCCACAAACCACAGTCGACCGGCCTTGGTGTGCGTCGAAGGCCCCGCAAGCGTTGAGCCGAAAGGCCCCTTCTGCGTTTGCACCGCCAGGCCACGCAACCATGTGAGCTGTCAGGCCCCATTCTCGGGTGTGTCACCAGGCCTTGCAATTGGGTGAAATGTCCAGCCCCATGCGTGAGTGCACCTCCAGGCCCCTTGAATGTATAAGCCGCCAGTCCCCACATCGGTTGCACTGCATGACCC
>PVKH010040316.1:0-11082 GCA_004027955.1 Chaetophractus vellerosus | reverse complement strand
ATCATGAAGCTCTTTAGATCACCTTATTTGAGCATGGCAAGTTCTAGTAATTAATTATTCTATATATACAATGGCACACTGATAAATTAGCCTTTGGTAGATTGAAAGCCTCCAGTCTTACCCAACTTTTTATAAATGGAAAAACAGAGAAAGAGAGGAGAGAGGACTTAGGGCTGATTATTGAGTATCGTATTACTATAGATATCATCTTGTAGTAGGTATTTTTGGATTTAAAAAAAAAAAACACCACCAAAATCCAGTTTAATTCCCCATGTTAAAGAAATGCTGGAGAATAGACTGAGGTGTAGAATAGATTATAGATTGCAGTTACTGTTATGGTATATCCATTGTCTTGTTTCCCAGAGATGATGCTTTGTGCCTCCTCCTTGCGTCTCTCACCTCCCAGTTCAGTCTTTTGCCGATCTTCTTCATTTTATCACTACAAAATCTCTCGTGTCCACCCCTTTTATTCCTGTTAACCCTACCCTAGTTCAAGATTTTGTAATATTTTATTCTACTGCAATTGACCTCTCAGTTTTGTTTCCTCTGGTCTGTCTCTCTTTTATATTTTATATACTGCTGGCAGCTCACTTCCTAAAACATAGCTCTCATTATTCATTCAGCAAGCATTTATGGATTATCTACCATGTGCCAAGAACTATACTAGGCCCTGGAGATTAAAAGGTGGTTAAAACACTGTCCTGGCCCTAGGGAGCTTACAGTGTAGTGGAGCAGCTGAATATATATTTTTTCCTTAAAATATTTTTATCATAGCATCAACAGTATTATTCCATGATAGAGATATGCCGGGATTGTTTTGGAGAGCACAGATCTATCCCAGCCTGGCGGTTCAGCAAAGATTTTCTGAATTGAGACTTAAAGGATAAACAGGAATTAGTCAATTAATATATGTTGTATAATGGTGAGTTAGCAGTAAGACAAATTGAACAAAAGAAGGAAAGTATGTTCTAGTTTAGACATTCTGAGTATGAATTATTTGTTGGATAATCAAGTGAAAATGTCTTTTAGATACATGGATAATCAAATGATAGCTCAGGGAAGAGGTTATGAGCTAGGAGATGATGACTGAAACCGTGAGACTTGATGAGATAGATCACTTAAAAAGAATGTGTTAGATGAAAGAACCGTGAGCCAGACATAGAACCAGTGGTGCTCATGGGCAGAGAAGATGGAGCTCATGAAGAAAAACAAATGAATGGTCATAGAGGTGCTGAGAACACTAAGAGTGTTTGCTAGTGAAGCCAGCAGTGAAGAAGGATTGGAGAAGGAAGGGGAGTGATCAATGGATTGAAATTTAACAGAGATGATTAGTGGGATTACAATTGGAAATGCCTATTGGATGTGGCAATATAAGTTGTTGGTGACTATGGAGAGGTGTTTCAGTCCAGGCCAACGATAGATCCCATAGTGAGTGGGATGTGGAGACAATGAGCATAGATTTCTCGGTCAAGTTTCTTTAAAGAGTATGGATGAAAATAAGCATTTTTATAACCTATAGGGGAAAGAGCCAGAAGAAGAGGGCGCCTTGTTCCCAAAAACCTCAGAAAAATAGGCAGGGTAAGATGTGGATAAGTTTGTAGATTGGGAGTAGGAAGTTGAGGAAAATGACACTTGACAGTTTCTAGTTTTTCAATAATGTAGGAAATTGAAGGGAATGAGGGGTTGATAGAGGGTTTACAGAAAATATTGAAGGTTTAGAATAGTTATTAAGAGTAGGGGATGGAATTCCTCTAATCAGATTCACTCTGTTTTCCAATTAAGGCCCAACTCTTTAGCATGGAATTCATAGTGCTCTCCTTTGCCCCAGTATGGACACAGCCTACCATTTCAGTCTTTTCCGTCATTGTGTCCCATCAAACGCCCTGTATTTAAACCGGAGTGAACTACTAGATGCTTCTCATACATGGTCTTTGTTTTCAACCCTCTGTGGTTTGCTCCAGAAATACTCTCTAAACTGCCTAATTTTTCCATCTCTGAATGTTCATATCATACTTACTCTTCATATCTTTCTCTCAGAAAGTTTCCCTGACTCCCCCGTTCCACACCCAGTTGGAAATTATCATTTCATCTTTCCATTATGTTTTATACGTACCTCGTTAGTTGTTGCTTTTTACTCTATCTGATATTGCATTTATTTAGGTTCATATCATCTCCTCTCTTAGATAAAGTCCCAAAGTCAAGGTCTTCTTCTGTGCACATTCAGATATCTATTGAACAAATGAATGGAGAGTTTTAGAAATCTTAATTAACCCCTTCTGAGACTTCTCTGTGGCCTGGAGCCATCTCGATCTCACCCTCCCTCACCTTTCTCCTATTCAGCCTCTCTTAGTGGAAAGTATGATCAAAGCTTTATTGCTAATGGGACTCCTGCCCCTTGAGAGCCACCACTGAGCTAGTTAATGAATACCTTAGTATTCTTAACACTTTGGTATTGAATAGTCTCTGATTAATCTGTAGGCTTTAACACAGAGTTGCACTGATTGCTCCCTAGCTCAAAAAAAATGAAACTGGTCTTCCAAGATGTCCTGCTTTGCATGAAAATATTCACTTCCTCCAATTTCCCCATCTGAAAAGACTGTTCATTCCTAGAGGCCCTGGCTGACTGCCAAGCCTTGCTTAGAAGCCCCAATGTACTAATATTCTTTGTCCAGGACTCTCCTGCAGTTTCTCTAAATTTATCTGGAAGAACAACTGAGGAAACTGAGGCCCAAAGAGATTAATTAATTTATCCAAAGTTATCTAACTAGTAGATGTCAGAGCCAATATTTGAACCCGGGTCCATCTGTGCTCCTGTCTTAGTTCACCAGACTGCTATGACAGATACCACACAATGGCTTGGCTTAAAAACCAGGAATTTATTGGCTCACAGTTTTGAAGCTAGAGAAGTCCAAAATCGAGGCATCAGCAAGAAGCCTTGCTGCCTTCCAGGGTCAGTAGCATTCCGGCTGGCTGACAATCCCTCAGGGTTCCTCGGCTTGTATCCCTGCCTCGTGTCACATGGTGATGTCCTCTGCTCTCTATTCTGGTTCACGCTGACTTCTGGCTTCTCCCTGTGGCCTCTCTCTCTATATCTGGATTTCTTCTACTTATAAAGGACCCTAGAAATCTGGATTAAGACCCACCCTCATTCAGTTGGGCCTAAAATAACACCTTCAGGAGATCCTATTTGCAGTGGGTTTATACCCACAGGGTGCAGATTAAGATCAAGAACGGGTCTGAATTGGGGTACATAATTCAATCTACCACAGCTCCCAAACACTGCAGTCTGTAGCCAGTCCACTCCCCACACGTCACCCATACACAGCCAGCTCTTCTCTTGGCTTAAATAACGAATGTGGCTTCAGTTCTTCCACAGAATATTTCAGGTATATCAGCTGCCTGTACTTTTAGATTTGAGGTAAATCCGACCCAACCAATTTCATACTCATTTCTCTGTAAAATTACTGCTCTGTTTTTAGGGCTTAGGACAATCTATAAGTATTAGGTTGGGTCCAATTTTGTGAAGGATTTTAATCATTCTATTGAGGCAGTCCTCAGACTTTCTGGTCTCAGTACCCATTTATATCCTCCATTATATGGAGGAATGAAAGAGTTTTTTATTTTTTTTTAAGATTTATTTTTTATTTATTACATATCCCCCCCTTCTGCTTGTTCTTGCTGTGTTCATTTTTGCGTTCTTCTGTGTCTGCTCGTCTCCCCCCGGCTGCGGTGACCCACCAAGTCAGCTCACCACACGGCGGCCTGCCTGCTCTCGGCGGTTTGCCCTGCCCACGCAGCTTGCCTTCTCAAAGCAGTCTGCCCACTTGAGGAGGCCCCGGGAACTGAACCTGGGGCCTCCTATGTGGTAAACCGGCGCCCTACCAATTGGGCTACAGCCGGCCCCCTGAAAGAGTTTTTTAAAATGTGCTTTTATCAGTTAGAACTTGTAACTGAGAACTTTAAAAAAATATTATTACTAATTCATTTTTAAATGATAATGTTAAGCTCATTACATGCTTAACACAAAGTATATATTTTTATAAAATTTAAACATTTTCTAAAAAATGGTGAGAAAAGTGGTACTGTTTCAAATTTTTACAAGTTTCTTTAATTTGTGGCTTAATAGAAGACAATCGGAATGTCATATCTGCTTCTGTATTCAATCTGCTGCAATTTTCTTTTTTGGTTGAAGTATTTGAAGAAAATCCAGTTTTATAGAGATTTATAGTTGGAAAGGGGAGCGAGTATTTTAACAGTTTTTTCAGATAATTGTGGGTGTTCTTTGATACTATTTCAAAACTCAACAATGGTAGTTCCTTAAAAGTTAGTTGCAATGTAGAATTTGAAACTATACCAATAATTTCATATACTGTTTCATTAAAATCCAGTTTCTATTTTGTACCCTAGATCTTTTACCCATTAATGATATGTAGCATCATTTATTGATCATTTGAAAAATACTGATTCACTGAGTTACTCAAATCTTCCAAATACTGGCACACAGTATTTTAAAATGACATTCATTATTATCCCCAACAATCTCACCAGAAAAGTCTTTAAATATTAGGAAGCTGTCAAGCTCACAGTATCCACTGTTTACTTGTGAGAAAATGAGAGTGGAAAGTCAAGTAACATTTTATTATTATCAGGAAAATAGTTTTGACCTCATGGGCCCCTTAAGAGGGCTTCAGGGACCTCCAGGAGTCCCCAGACCACATAAGAACCACTGCTCTAGTAAAAAGAAAAAGTAAAATGAAGAAAACTGAAATATGTCATGGAGATAGAACATATAAAATCAACGATTTGTCACATTCCCAGCATCCCAGTCATTGCACACTCATCCAATAGACATCCATCCCTACAGTGATTTCCTGTGGAGTGTGATGGCCACCCTCTCAAAACCAGAACACCCCAGAGCCAGTCCCCCAGGCAAACACCTACCTAAGGCAGTATTTTTATTTAACTGTGATATAACTTTCTGAAAAGGACCAGAAGCTTCTGTTGGTTGACCAGAAGGATTTTTGAAAACAGAAAGTAAGGCCTACCCATCTCATAAATTAGATTGGATCCTAGGAGTTAATAGAGCTGTAGATCTGAGATGGCCGTGAAATCCTTCAGCCCAGGGAAGTTGAGATGTTGGGGGAGGGGCTGGGTTGTTAACCTCAGGATGTTTTTCCTCAGGGAATGGGCTAGATCGGGATTGGATACTGGGTACAAGGAAAAATGGGGCAAGTCATCTCCACACACACACACACACACACACACGTTCATTGCAGAGTCAACTCTTTTGCCAAGAGTAGAAAAAGGAATTAAAGAACTACAGATAAACTGTTTTCTCTGTGGCATGAATTATCTCAAGATCCTGAAGCTCCTAGGTCACTGAATTAGTCATTATCTTCCCCATCACTTTCCTTAAGGTTAAGAATAAATAGTCTGGTGTATTAGATCTCATATAGCATATAGTATTTCCTGTTAGGCTACAAGTTTCAGGAGAGCTGGGACCATGTTGTATGTCGTGTTCACCATGGTATCCACATCACTTAGCACCCCATCACAATAGATGTTTATAATCATTTGCCAAATAAATTAAAACCTCTTTCCTAATGTGGAGACCTAATGCACCGGGTAGTGTCAGCTGGTAACACTGACCTAATGCAAAGCCATGGATTCAGTCCAAGGAAGCTTGCTGTGATAAGTGAGACAGTGACCCCAGTGCACTAGTTGGTGTGGAACAGTGCTGAGGTGGGTGGCTAATTAGCAGTGTGTAATCTACATACATGTTAATTAAATTAAACATTGTAACTACTCTGTACAACTCACTCCAGGAGATACAAAGATGAATCAGGCACCGTGATCCCAAGGAACTTGTAGTTGGTTAAAAAGGAGCGTTAAAACATATATGCAGGGGCCAGCTGTAGCCCAGTGGATAGGACGCCAATTTACCGCATGGGAGGCCCCGGGTTCAGTTCCCGGGGCCTCTCTGAGCGGGTAGACTGCCTTGAGAAGGCAAGCTGCCATGGGCGGGGCAAAAGCCACCACGGGCGGGGCAAGTCATCCACGAGCGGAGCGGTGAGCTGACTCGGCAGGTTGCACCATGGAAAATAGGATTTCCGCAATGGAAGCACCATGGAAAATAGAGAGGATTTCCACAGCTGAAAGTGGAGTGTGCACTAGAGATGGAGAAAATAAAGACCAGAAGGCAGGGTAGCTGCATGGTAGAGGTAGGAAAGGAAACAGCAAAAGATAAAATGGAATAAGTAAGAGTCAAACTTTGGGGGTCTTGTATGCTAGTCTTAGAATCGAGTGATAATATTAAGGGTGAATTTGGGGGTTAGCAAAGGATCCCAGGCTTGAGTCCTGCCTTGTCCTGGCCATATTTCTCCCCAATGAGGCCCTTAAGGGAGATAGATATATCCAGGGCATTCTTTATTAACAGCTGGGCTTATGCCTGAACTTTGGTGTTCCCGGTTTAACTGAACTGAACATGTGGCTAGAACCTTAAGCAGGCCTCCTGTTCCCTCTAAACCTGGTCTTGGCATCTTACCATCTTCTAGCCAGCCACATTGTTTAGAGCCATGTTTCTGTTTTTCCCAATTCTTCATGAATTAGTACTATTGTAAAATACAATAACAATGAATTTCTTTTAAAAAATCACATTCTTGGAATGTTGTGGCATGTCAAATTGCTATAAGTTTCTAAATGCTTCTCCCAGTTTCTGTACTTAGGATGCAAACCAGTAACAAACAGGTCATGTACTAGCACTGGTCTGGTAATCACACTTTGAGTAGAACTGGCTTAAGTACTGAATGAAGGTGCCCAAACATAAATAGGTGAGAGGAAGAATAGTGAGCAGTGAGCTGGAGAAGGCCCTGTCCCTTTACCAGTTCAACAACATGGAAGAAGAAAGTATAAGAGCTGGCTACATATGTGCCCTTTTAACACATGGCTACACCATCCACTCATAAACAAGACAATCAACATTCTGCGTTGAAACCTAACCATTGAAGCCCTCCTCTCTGGTGCAGAGATGGAAGAAGAAAACAAGTCAGGGTGCTCAGTAAAGGGACCAGAGATGTTGCATACCTGTATCCTCTTTTCTAGAGGCCTATTTATAGCATATGACATGATATGTATTTAACAATGACATTTATGAAAAATGATCTGTAATCAGTGGTTTTCTTGATGTGGCCCACAGTGATCAAATTCATTTATTTTCTCAGAGATTTGTGAGTTGCTTAGAGCCAAGGCAGGAAGAGATGACATAACAAGGAAAAGAAACGGAGAGAGACCAGAGAGTAGGAGAGTATTATGGAACTGGAAATAGTGAAAGAAAATGTACTGATCAGGAGACAGGGGCCTCTGTACATTATAGGAAGAGATAGGACCTGGAAGCATTTTGAGTCTAGAACCAGAAATAGAGTTCTAGGTAGAAATCTTAAAGAGGAGCCCCACAGCCATTCCAGGGTTCTTTATTATCAAAAGTATTATTTTTTTTAAAAAAAAGGTTTATTTGACACTTAACTACTTATAATATATGCACTATATTGGCATAATTTCAGCCCACAGAACTTTCACAGTGGAATCATTTTACAAAAAGGTTAAGGTCTAAACACTAAGACAAAGTCTCATATAATTTAAATAATTTAAAATTTATTTTGAAAGTTCCTTCAAGATCATTGTTGGACACACTGAGTATCTCCTGATATCAAGGATTATTATCTAAAAGAGCAGCTGTTTTTCAAGTTTTTCTCTTAGAACAGTGAACAGTGGTCATCACACTGAGGTTGCATCCACTTGGGGCACTTGAAGACTTTTAAGCACAGTTAGTTTTAAGAAACCCAGTTTCCAGATCTCTAATTTGCATATTCCTTTGCCTAAGATTAGCCCTGTACTCCAGAGTCTCTCCAATTCTTCTTTTCCATTTCCCCTTTCACAACTAACCTTTTCCCACTTTACAAAAGGAAGGCCTACCTCTTACTCATCCTAAATCTTATTGTGGTGCATTACTCTAATGTATAAAAATTTTAAGGCTGCCAAACAAAGGGACAATTGAAAATATTAGTAACTACAAATTTTAATCAAGAAACCTTAAATCCATCATAAACTTTCCTGAATTTACTGAGATAACTCTTATGTATTTCTAAGAGTGAAACATAGTTATAATTGGTGTGTTGGGATGTTTTAAGTTCAAGAATGGGTTGGTTGTCCTTAGAATATATATTAGTACATTTATTAAAAATGAAAAATTAGGCCAGACTTTTTCTAATGAAGGTAAGTCTTAGTTGGCTGATTGTTTTCACAGTGAGCACTGCCTTTGCCAATTAGGTGATACGGTGAACATTTTCATAAATGAGCTAAATCTGGAACTTTAAAGTTTTGATGAAAATATGCTTCAAGCATGAGATAAGATAAAATCATTTTATTTAAAAATAAATGTTAACAATGGTGTATAGAAGTTACCAATAGAGTTACTATTACAACCTTTTCTGTTGGGTTAAACATGGTGCCTTTAGTAAAAGAGTAACCCATTTAATTAATAGTCATTTTGATAAATTTCATAAAACATTTTTGGTAACCTTCCCAGAAATTGAGAAAAGGAATGCCTCTAAGAAGTAGGTAACAAACAAATCCTTTGTCAGTTAGGATGGTTTTTAGTTCTTTGCTTTCAACAAAATTGAAAGAGAACCTAAATGAACTGTCAGCCAATAGACAATTAAAATAAAATTTGCTTTAAAAAAATCAGTTTTGCTGATAGCATACCATGTGATTTTTGGGATATAACTTGGAAAGAGTTCAAAGAATGGAGTAACATTGCTGTAGCAAAATTCTTCCATTCCAACATATTTATGTGAATAAGGTTTCTCAGCACTTAAAATCTGCTATTAACACGGGGTGGGGAATTGATGTTGAGCCCTGTCTCATTCTAATAAGTAATATCTACATATATTTAAACACCAGTTGAAAAAAAAACTCATCCATCTCATTAAGAAATGCATTTTAATAAAGATTTCCTTTTTAAGTTTAATGATTACTTATTAAAATGTATATTGGTACAGCTTTGGTCAGTTGTACTAAGAACTGTAATAAAACTCAGTCCAGCAGTCTGTGGTGTTCAAAGGTTAAACTCAACAGTTAGAAAAATGATGATAGTGAAGTTTAAATAACAAAAAAGGTGTGCATGAAAACCAACCTTAAAAAAGAAAAACAGAACTCAGCAATTCAATCCAGGATAATTTTTAAAATTCTTAAGAGACTCATGGTCACAGAAATTTAAGTCCTATATATTTATCTTTTTCTTTTTTTTTTTCTGCAGAGAAGTATTCAAGGGTGATCAATAAAATACATTAAAGCATAAAAATATACATTAGTATTAAAGTTTCTAGTGAATATGGAATGGAAATTCGAGTTAAAGGAGAAAAAGAAATGGAAAATTTCTAAAAAGGGTTTTATTTTGAAATATCAGCATTTACAGTATGCAGATTACCTAATTTACAACTATTTAAACCTTTGATGGAAAATATTTTTTAAGTTGACATATATGGGGTCCAGGAACGTAATGTCATTTTAAAATTCTTTTTGCGGGTATGTGAGCAAAAAAGCTTGAAGACCACTGTTAGAATAGTACTTCACCTCCAGGGCCTCTCCTCATTGAGACCATGGCAAGTGATAGGGCCACTATTTAAATTCTCTCCCTCTTTCGGTAAGTGTGGAGTACAGCCTAACTTGAGTTAAGTGAAAGGTGAGCCCGTAGTAATGAGAAATAGACACGCTGATGTGTTTGCTTATAGAGCCTGCGATAAAAGCATTTTATTGATGCGTGAATGACCAGTGACTAGAATTTTTTATTCATCAACTGGTCACAGACAGGTGTATCTCATGGCTAATAGGCCAAGCCACGTGAGTGATAACAGGTGATGAAGAGTGGTAGAAATTCAGCATCCAGAAGTGCTTTCTGGAAACACTTGCGATCAAACAGGAACGCAAGGATGGGGCCTGTCTGGGGAGCCTCTAAGGGGTGAACTCCGGTCTCAGACTTCTCTCTCTCTCTCTCTTTCTCTCCCCCTCTTCCTGCCTCCTCCAGTCACTGCTCAGCATTCCCGGCTCCCCATTCCTCTCCCGCCACAACAGCAAAAGCAGCATCTTCAGTTTCCGGGGGCCTGGGCGGTTCCGAGACCCGGGCTCGGAGAACGAGTTTGCGGACGACGAGCACAGCACGGTGGAGGAGAGCGAGGGCCGCCGGGACTCCCTCTTCATCCCGATCCGCGCCCGCGAGCGCCGCAGCAGCTACAGCGGCTACAGCGGCTACAGCCAGGGCAGCCGCTCGTCGCGCATCTTCCCCAGCCTGCGGCGCAGCGTCAAGCGCAACAGCACCGTGGACTGCAACGGCGTGGTGTCGCTCATCGGCGGCCCCGGCTCCCACATCGGCGGGCGTCTCCTGCCAGAGGTGAAAATAGATAAGGCAGCTACCGAGGACAGTGTAAGGAAGTAAACAAACAGATGGAGGCTAGGCATGGCAGTCTCCCGCTCCCCGCGGCTCTCCCGCCCCGCCCGGTGCACCCGGTCTCTCCCACTCTCTGCCCCGGGCTCTTCTTCCTAACCCCCAGCCACTTACGTTTTCCCTTCCTGGTTTGTTTGTTTCTCTTCCATCCTTGCCCCTTATACTCTCCCTGTTTTCCCCTTCCCTTTATTCATCCCTCCATTTCCCCCCATCTTCCTTCCTTCTCTCTTCCCCCATCAACCCTTTCCTTTATTTCACCTTTTCCTTTCTCTTCGTCTCTGCAATTCTGCCTGCCCGTCTGTTTCCCTGTCCCTGCCGGCTTGGACTGAATGCCGCTGGCCCGCGGATTCTGCCCGGATGGAATGAGAACCTGGCTTTGGGCCACCAGGAACCAAGTTTGAGCGGGTTTGCAACTAATGTTGCTTCTCTTCCCCTCAATTCCTCCCCCCCTCCTAGGAAAACAGCTTGGAATTTAAAGCGTTTCTCTTTTTATTAAGATAAAAGTACTGGACTTTTGAATAACTTTCTAAATCTTGTCTGCAAGAATGAGATGGGATTTTTCCAAAGAGGAATGTGCACGTAAG
>PVKH010040315.1:0-11077 GCA_004027955.1 Chaetophractus vellerosus | reverse complement strand
TGATTAGGACTTTGACTAGGCCACATCAGTAGGGCATGGTAAAGGACAGAGTTGGGAGTTTTGAGTTGGAGCCCGGAAAGAAAGCACACAGAGGAGCAGAGTAGCTGAGCCTGGAGAGAATGGAGCCCCAGGGAGAGAAACAAGCTGGTTGCCTGATAGTATACAGCTGACCTTGTGGAGGAAACAGAGGAGCTGAGCCCAGAGAGAAATGAGCCCCAGGAAGAAAGGAACCCAAGAATCCTGAACCCTGGCAGATATCAACAGCCATCTTGCTCCAACACATGGCAATAGACTTGGTGAGGCAAGTAACTTATGCTTTATGGCCTGGTAACTGTAAGCTTCTACCCCAAATAAATACCTTTTATAAAAACCAACCGATTTCTGGTATTTTGCATTAGCACCCTTTTGGCTGACTAATACAGGTACCCTAAGTCCTTTTCTGCCTTTGGTTGGGTCTCCATCTCCCCTTGCCCTTTTTGATCCTTCAAAAAGATGCCATCTTCTCAGGACAGTCTTCTCTGACCACGTTCAACCCATTTTCCTCATGTCATCCTTTACCTTGCACCTTGTTTCCATCTTCTTAACACTTCACATTGTACTTCTCTTTCTCCTCTTTCTCTCTCTCTTTTTTGTTTGTTACCCGTCTCCCCCAAAAGATGTAAACTTCCTGAGGTCAGGTGTTTAGACTTTCCTTCCTTTACTATCTCCTGCCAAGCTCCTGGCACTATGTTAGTAGGCGATTGATAAATACTTGCCAAATGAATGAATCTCTGGACCCTTAGATTTCATCCGGTAGAGTGCCTGACACAGGGTAAAGATGGATTCGATGACTATGGTCCAACCAAGCTGTCCCTGAGGTTACACAGGAGCCAGAAGTCATGCCAAGTCCTCTCTCTGAGTATAGTGCATATGAGTAGGGGGCCCAGGACTTCCCATTTCACCATCATCCATCCTGAGCTACTGGAGGACACATCATCTAGTCCAGCCCTTTGACTCTCCAAGTGAGAAATCTGAGGCCCAGTAAGACTGTCTGACTTGTCAGTTACTTAGTGGTAGAACTAGACACAGCATCTGAGTTTCCCAACTCCTAGCCAGCTTTCCCCCATATCAGGCTGCTTCATTCTCAATTCAGTTTCGTCCTCAGCATAGGTAAAGGGATTTCATTCCCTCTCCTTCAATTAAATGCATGTACAGTCAACTTGTAAGAGGACTTAAACCCATAAATATGTTTATGTGTATGAAAAATGGCAAAATGAAGTATCATGTTCTTTAAGAGACTCGAGTCTTTAAGTCATTTTTATGCTGTGATGGTTTGGCTGAGGAAATAGCTGCAGAAACCTCGAGAGAAAATGGCTAAATGGGTTCAAAGTATTACACCTGGGCTGGAACTACTTTAAATGAAACCATGTTTCACTTCATATTATTTCCCTAGTGGAGCATTTCACACATAGCTAAGCAGATAAGTCTGTTGTTCCTGTTTTGTTTTTTAAGTGTAATTTCAATGTGCTTTGGATAGTAGAAGGGCCATAACCTTTTCTCCCTCACACTCAGATAATAGTTAAATCATATGCTATGACCATTGCTTTAAGCTGGCAGTCTTTTATTTCCTCACAATTTTCCCAACACATAGTAGAGTTCTTTACACATAGCAGGTACTTGAAAAAAGAAATAATAAATATTTATTGAGCAACTGCAAATATACTGAATACTTTCCTGGGTGCTGATGTTCAGTGGTGGACCAAACAGACATGGTCCCTGCCCTCACAGAGCTTGTAACCTGGAGGAGGAAGACAGATAATATAGGTATTTATTTGTAAGTCTGCAAACAAGCACACATGTAAGTGTGAACTGAACAGCATGCAGTAATCAGGTACATATATGATGAAGGAAGAGAAATGCTTAGGTTTGGTTGTCAGGGGAGATATGTCAGAAGAAATAATTTTCTTTTGAGGCATCAATGAGGAGAAAGAGATAAGGACAAAGATCTAGAAGCTCATCATTCCAGGTGGAGGCAAAGGCAGGTGCAAGGACCCTAGGGCAGGAAAACGTTCCGTGTGTTCCAGAACATGAAGGTCCAGTGTAGCCAGAGTGGTTAGCAGGGACCATATCTTGCAGGTCGTTATAGGGCATTATAAAGAGTTTAAATTTTACTCTAAGGAAAATGGGAAGTCATTGAGGGATTTTAAGAAAGGGAGTGACATGATCTTACTTATGTCCTAAGAAAAGCACTCTGGGCTGTGAGGAGAATTGATTGGAATCCTAGGAGACCAAGAGGAGGTGAGAGGTGATGGTGGAGATGGAAAGTAGAGGATGGATTCAAGACATACACTGGAGAAAGAATCCAGGTTGGCTGAAAGTTTTAGCTCTGAGAGTTAAGGGAAGGGTTTGAATAATAAATAATTTGAAATAATAAATATTTATTGAGCAACTGCAAATATACTGAATACTTTCCTGGGTGCTGATGTTCAGTGGTGGACCAAATAGACATGGTCCCTGCCCTCACAGAGCTTATAACCACAGAGCTTGTAACCTTGAATAATGAGGTGAATGGAGGTACTACTTAATGAGATGAGGAGGACTGCGGAAAGGTCGAAGATAAAGGAATGAATAGAATTAGCCTCTAGTCACACAATATAAGCATAAAAGGGTTGGGATGGCTTTCACTATTATCATTTCCTAGCAGTGCTCATAGTTCATTTTTAAAAATAGGAAAACAGAGGCAGAAATTGGTGCAATAATTTCTTTCAGTTCACAGAACATATCATGGAGATGCATTGGCACAAGAATCCCCAATCCAGCAACTCAGATGGACCATATTTGCATTTAATCCTCCTTGCTATCTTGACATTTTGTTTTTATCAGTGCCTCCTACTCTATGTTCCACTAACTCTTCCCAAGTTTAGAAATCACTACACTGTGCAGAGTCCAGTATATTCCAGAATCACTGAGCCATGGAGTGGACAGTAGGGGTGAGTGGCTGAAGAAAGAAGGAGATGTTCATCTGACAGCACAAAATTCCCTGAACCCACACACTAGGTGGTTTCTCGGAGCCACAGGGACATCGATGAGTCCCTTGGGCCCATCTCTTGGGAATGGTGCCTGGAAATTTTAAGATAAAAATAGTTCTTAGAGCGCTGGTTTTCTTTTTTTCCCCCGGAGGGCTATTGCTTTTGCTCCCTGCTCCTTCCTGCCCCTGTTTTTTCCCTGGCTCCCCTGGGTTTCAGAGAAGCTGGCACTAATCACTACTTATTCTCACTTGACATCTTCTCCAACTTAGCCAGCAGCTTTCCTGCCAAATCTCTAGGCCGGTGGTTCATCACCGTCAGCTCTTCTCAGAGGGTTGCGGAGACCACAGCCCCCACACCATCCGGGCCAGGCAGGGAGGTTGCTGCAGCCCACGCTCAGGGCCAGAGAGGAGAGAGGGAGGTTTCATGTGAGAGGTTCATCACCTGGTCTCAGAATTAAAGACCACACAGCACTGCGGCTGGAATCCAGCCATCCGAGCACACTGAGTTGGCAGGTGCCTGTAACCGGCGAGGGGCCAGATACCACAGGCCAGGGCCCTGGCTTCCTCCTCACCATCTGCTCCACCCCTTCTCACCCCTAGGGACTGCAGAGAGGCTATGCTTTCTTTGGCCATAATCTTAGGCTGAGATCAGCAAAATCTAGGGCCCTAAGAGAGCATTTTGGAAAGAATCTCTCTGATGCTAATCTAAAGGTTAATCATCCTTTCTAGGAGAGTCCTCTTCTGTGATTTCCTATCTCTGCCTCCCTGCCAGAAGGACCTTGGGCCAAAGTCCCTCTCTCCTCTGGTTTTCTTTGAGGGAGATGGAGATCAGTTCAAAGTTCTGACCAGCCCTAAGCTGTGTCAGCTCAGTCATTGCCGATCTGACTATCAAGTTTGGTGTCAGGAACCAGCTATCTGCCGGCTCTAGTCTAGGGTAACTCCCTGGTGCCACGCCTAGCGTCCTTCCCAAGCCCAGCACTTAGTGCCATTAGAATGATTTTCTGCAGCAGTAAACCTTTCTCACCTGTGACGGGGACCCTTGGAATGCCTGCCCGTCTACAGTGTCTTCCTAAACTGACCAGTGTTCCCACAGTGGGAGGAAGCTAGATGCTGTCTTGTAAATATGACCCCACTCCCCATCCTACCATCAGTTGATTGGAACAAAAGGGGCAAACAGAATCCTTCACCTGATATTTAGACTGGAGGGGGGAGAGAGAGAAACATGGAGATGGTCCTTCTGGAAGGCTGTGGGCAGCCATTTTGTGCTGTGTGTCTTGAGGTGGAGAGGGAGCAGGTCAGCCAGAAGAAAGAGTGAAAACCAAATCAGATGCACAGAAAGAGGCAGAAGTGGGAAATGAAAATACTGCAAAGGTTCCCCATAGCTTTCTAAATTTGGGTTATGATTTCCCCTGAGGTCCACATGCATTCCTGCTTGTGGGGTCCATGATTATTACAATAAAGTCCTTCTTCTTGCTAAAGTGATTTCTATCCCCACCACCAAGCTTCATTTCATTATAGACCAGGGTAACAATTATACTATTGTATCTCCTCAACTCTAACATGCACCATCAATTTTAGTAACGCTTGTGTGTGTGTGTGTTTGGGGGACTAACACTACATTTAATATGAATACTGATTGTAAGATTTATTCCAATTTCACCATGAAAAGCAAATATCTTAGCATTGAGGAAATAGGACATTTTAAACCCCCTTATCCTGCCCCATAATTAGGTAAAATAGTCCATTTTAACCTAATTAAAGTACACATGTCTCAAAGTTATTAAGGAGTAGCTGGGATGGGAGTCCATCTGTTACCATGGCCCACATGTGTAGCCTTTGGTCCTTTGAGACCAGCTGCAAGCAGTTTCCTACTGAGCCTCTCATGGGGGTAGCCCCTCTAAGGTCACATTCAAGCTCTTTACTGTCCGCCTTCTGGAGGGACTGAGTCAGAGCCACATTAAACTATCCACCTGTCCAGTAGAGGCTGGCCACCTACTACTTTTTTGCTGGATATGTTCACTTTCCTCCCTGCCTCCATCTTTCTCCAGCCATCCCCAAGTTAAGGTTCAGGAGGCTGGGCCAAGTATGGCTGAGTGCTGAATGGGAACCCAGTAATCACCAAATGTCAGAGTGGTTTAGACGTTGTCTAATCCAACTTGCTCCTCTGAAAGATTTGAAACTGGGGCTCAGAGAGCTTACATGAGTTACACAGGGTCACTTGACTAAACAATGGCACAACTCAGACTAGAACCCACATTTTTTGACCTCCAGTTCTGTGCTCTACTCACTCCCTCACACTCGCAAAAAGGGAGGCTGTGCATCCAGCAGCAAGACAAAGGGGGCTGTCAGGAGATGCAGTGTAACAGGTGGTTAAGAGCATGGCTCTGGAGTGACACCCATGTTCAAATCCCAGCTCCACCACTCCCTACCTGCATGGACTTGGGCCAGCTATTTAACCATTTTGGGGCCTCAGTTGCCTCATCTGTAGAATGAGGATAAAAATAGAGGATTATTTTGGTTAGTGTGGGTCTGCACTTTGAACAGTGCCTCGCAAAAAGTAAGCTCTCTATGTGTGTTTGTTAAATAAAATCAAGCAGTTTCTGGGAACCCAGGGTTTGGTGAGGAGGCTGGGAATAGAGCCATCCTAGGACAACAGGAGAACATAGTCCCCTCAACACCAGTATAGGGGCTGTATTACAAAAGCAGCTAGGCAAAGGCTGGGAGGAACGTAGGGTAGGAAAGATGCTGGCTAAGCAGCCTGGGCTATCTCAACATGTTGCCCATCACCAAGAAGTGGGGCCCTTCCCCACCCTCACTTCCTTCCCAGGAAACCTCCATGTTTTTGCTAAGCTGTGCTTTATTTAGCTAATGGACACAGTGAGAACATTTGGTGGCAATGGGGCCACATGCTGATTGGTCAGTTCCTTGTACCTCCTAAAGCTGGGCCTGGTGGGAGGAGAGGGTTTCAGAGGATCCTGCTGGAAGAGGTTATGAACATTTCTGGAAGGTTGTGTCAACCTGCCACAAGCAATAAGAGCAGTGCTAGGTTGCAGAAGGAACGCGTGAATAAATGAGGCACTGCTTACTAACCTAAAGACATGTATATTCTCTTTTGTCGACCAGCATCTTTAATGGCTAATTCCAAACAGGGTCAGTCAGGTGAATTCAATTAGAATTGGCAGCTCCCCTCTCACTTTAAGGGGCTTTCAGACATCTAGAGTAAAATACACAAAGAAAGGTTTCACCTCCTTTGGAGCACAGAACTCCCAACCCCTGTCTAAATGATCCTAATATCTCATTCACTCAACCTCTCAGAAATGCTAAAAGAATCTCCTCTGCCTCCTTACTTTCCTCTCTCCCTCTCTCTCCCCCTCCCTCCTTCTCTCTCAACCTCCCTTTCCCCCTCCCCACTCCTTCCCCCTTTCCCCACCCCCCCAGGATTTACTCAAGGTCCAGGCTTGATTTTCAGCCAAGACTCAGCCTGAGATTCAGCTGGTATCCCCCCAGGACCCCTCCAACTTGAACCCCTCACAGTCCTTCTGACTAAAAGGAGGCAGCCATCAATCACAGCTGCCGGCATAAAAAATGCATGGAAACCCAGGGGAGGGGTCTTGGCAGAGGGCTGCCAAAGCCTATTTTTCAGGTCACAGCTGGGGACTTGAGGAGGAGGAGGGCTGATGGGGAAGCATGAGCGGGAAGAGAAGGAAGCTGGAGGGTGAGGAGCTGGCAGGAGCCCAGCTGGATAGACAAGATGAAAGGAAAGGCGATAGAGAGAGGTTGAGTGGCAGAGGAAAGCAGGAGCAGGTTTGGTCCCCAAGGCTGGACTGAAGGGAATCAAGAGCCTGGAATGTAAATATCTTTTCTTCCTTAATGAAAAGTCACCAGGCTTTCTTTTTGAACTCTCCTCTTTCTTGGAGGGTTTCCTGCTCTCTCCTGGTGGTGGCCTCTGGCCTGAGGCTTTCAAAGAGCCAGACGCACACTATGGATAATTCAGGACCCATCCTCCCAAAGGAAATGCTATCTGCCCCCTACTCACCCAGGCAACTCTCTAGCCACCAGCTCATCCCACTTCATACCTCTCCAAATTGAACCTGTGTCCACAGGCACCAACTTTGCCAAAATATTGCACATGCCTCCCAGCCAGGCATCCCTCTTCCTATTAGGGAACTATTTATTTTACCACAAACAAAGGGACAGAGGAACTTTTCTAGAATTTGCATGCAGGGTTAAAATTAAGCCTGCTCCTTTCTGTGTTCTCTGATCTCACCAATGTAGGATTTTATTTATATATATTTTTTACAGACAATGTTATCTCATCTGACAGTCTTTTGGGGATGATAACCCAGGATGCAGCACCACAGTGTTAAATACTAAAAGGCAGGAAGTGATATTAATCACTGAGAATACTCAGCTTTAAAAGCACCAAATGCTGAATAAATTAGAGCACTCAGTTATAAAGACTAGATCCAAAAGGTGGCGGAAACTGAAGGCAAATACAATAGAGAAGAGACTCAAAATGAGGTTTGGGATTTGCACGAGAACATGGGACCAAAAGAAGAACAATCAGACATAATCAGCCAGCCCCCATCAGAGCTCAGAGAGGGGAGAGATTTTAGAAGCCAAAAAGAGGACCATTCCAGAAATGCTTTTCAACTCTTCTGGATCAGAAGGAAATTCCACTGCTTCCTCAGATCTAACCATTTCTCTGGGTACAAACTCACCATGGGAATTTTTCATCCTCACCCAGTTCCAGGTGCTTTGACCTTCCACCTGCTCTGCTGGTTTCTGGACATTCAAAACTTCTGTACCTTTCTCCTCATTGTACTTGTGGCAGTGATAGCAAGCAGCTTGTGGGGAATCATGGGCCATGAAGTCGGCCCTCAGCCTGTAGCTGGGCCAGCTGTGAAGTCAGGATTACTCTGCAATGGTGCCCACCCCTCTGGAATCCCCCACTGAGAAGGACTCCACTCAGCTGAACAAATTCCTTTTGGGGGAAGGAGGGAGTAACAATTGGCTGAGGAAACATTGGAGCTGGTAAAAGTGAGGTGCTGGAGACCCCAGCACTCAGAGGTGTTTACTGAGCATCTCCAGATAGGCTCAGGCCTTCTTAGGCCAAAAATAAACAAACAAACAAACAAATAAAAAACAAACAAACTGGAGCTGGGATGGGAAAGTCACCCTACTGTGGCAGGCAGAATAATGGTCCCCAAAGATGTCCACATCCTAATCCTGGGAACCTGTGAATATGTTTGTTATCTTGCATGGCAAGAGGGACTTTGAAGATGTGATTAATTTAAGGATCTTGAGATGGGGAGATTAGCCTGGATTATGTGGGAGGATCCAAGGTAATCACAAGGGTCCTTAGAAGAGGGAAGCAGGAGAAGGAACAGGGCTTGGAGTGATGCAAGAAAGGAGCCATGAGCCAAGGAATGCGGGCAGCCTTTAGAAGCTAGAAAAGGCAGGAAGTGGACTCTCCCCAAGGGTGTTCCAGTAAGCAGTCCATCTGACCCATTTTGTACTTCTGACTCCCAGAACTGTAAGATAATAAATTTGTGTCATTTTAAACGACGAAGTTTGTGGTTATTTGTTACAGTGGCAATCGGAAACTAACACAATTACTAAGTGACTTGACCTCCCTGTGACCCAAGTCATTTCTGGGTAAACTTGAAACATGGTGCTCCTCTTGGCTGTTTCCATAGATAATCTGCTGCTGGAGCTTTTCCCTCCCGGTTTATTAATGCTGCCTTTAGGTCTGTTGTTTCTGGCTGTGAACTTGTTCTCCCCAACTATCTCAGAGACATCCAGGGCAGTCTATTTGTTCCCCCAAAGTGAGAAAGCTGAACAGAGAAAATGTTAAGTCCAGAGGCTGTGGGAAATGTGCATGATGCCCTTTTCACAGTGAAGGAAGAGGATTCCCTTCAGTGGAAGAGCTTATCAAAGGTTTCTCTATTGGCCCTCCCCAGCCACACTCAGAAAAGTATTTGCAAACCTACCACCAAGATGGGTTTGTCCTTATATCACTGTCCCCGGGGCTGTGCAGATTCCAAACCCCTCCTCCCCAGAGGTGTGCTAGGGGGACAAGCAGGTTATATGTACCTGGCTTGCTGCACCCCCAAGTCATCCCAGCTGTCAATGGAGTAATCTCGTTTGACAAGCCCTTGGCCTTCTCCACAGCCTCCCCAAAGGAGAGGTGTTTGTATCTATCCCCCCACCACAGGCTGAAGAACATTTCAACATTTTCTGAGCCCCATTGGTGAGAGCCACTCTCTTCTACTAAAAATCTCCTACCCAGGGAGCAGTACTCAGGCTTTATGTTCCTATCAACAATTGAGGCTGAAAAGCCAGATTCAACTGAATTGAGTTCAACATTCTCCTGAGTCTGTCTGTGTCTGTCCTGCCACAGGTCCTGTGGAAGGCAGCTGAGATGAGTATGAAACCACCCACTTCTTAGTCCTGAATTCAGACACCCATGGATAGCTGTGCACTAGTGTTGGGAACTTGCAGTGTGCCCTAGTGATGATACTGTGTCTACTTCCTGTCTGCTCTGGTCAGTGTGTCTCTTAAGTGAAGAGAATTAAGAAACTAGAGTACAGCCTGGGATTAGGTTATAATAAAAAAATCTGATTCAGCCAGATCTCCCAACTCCTCACCATAACACTTAATAATTATTATTAAGTATTACCTACCAGGAACTTTTTAAATGCCTTCTTATTGAATCCACTCAACTACCCCATTGTTCCTATTATATTGATAGGGAAATTAAGGCTCAGGATGGCTAAATGAATTCCTCAAAGTCATACAACCAATAGGTAGTAGAGTCAGGACTTGAACCTAGGCCACTGGAGGCCATGCACATTCCACTGGGTTATACTGCCTTTTAATAGTTAACAGTTTAATGTGAATATATAGGATATGTTCACAAGTAAAACTATAAGGTATCACTAGCAAGCAAACTATGGGGCAAAGACTTTCCGGCGCAGTGTAGTTCTTCAAAAAATACTGGTTGAATGAGTGAATGAACTAATAGAAATTCAGGGAAAGGAAAAGAGATCCCTCCTTGACTGAGAATGGGCTGTGAGGAAGGGGTTGAGGGGAAAATCTACGAGTACAATGAATTGGCCTATCATTTGTGCAAAGGATGATTTTAGGAGATGAGGAAGGCTTACAAGGAGAGTAGGAAGCAGAGTCCTTCTCAGCAAGAGGATCTAAACTCTGTGAAACTTGCTCCAGGGAGGAACTAAAGCAAAGTCAGAAATTACTCCCTGGTTTTATGTGATTCCCTCTAATACCAACTTTATGCCCTGCCACCAGACTTCAATGGTTTCCAAGATCAGCACAGTGAACTTCAGTTTGCTGGATTTTAACCAGTGCAGCATTGTATTGTAACTAGAGTCGTACTATGATCAAATCTGAGCCTAATAAATTAGATTAGGAATCAAGCTAGGAGGACCAAATTAAACATGATAACTATTAACATTACAAGTCACTGTCCTCTTCACTTTTCATTTAATCCTTACACCAGACTTCTGTTACACATGGCAGCTATTTCCACTCCATTGGAACTGCAATAAAATGACTGTAAAGGAATTAAAAAAAAAAAAAAAAAAGTAAAAACATCAAGAAAAAAAGACACCCAGATGCTGACAGTTTTGGAAGGTGAAAAATAGATGCATGAGTGGCAATTGACTTGATAGAGTGGAGAAGGTTGAAATGTAAATGCCTGAAGATAGGAATGCCAATAATAAGCAAGCCAATTTGCACCATTGAATCTCATAAAGGCTCAGGATAAGGGGCACTATTACCTTAGAAAGCATGGAGCTAGTCATAGAGTGGATAGAAGTCAGTATAAAGGACAGTTGGGGGGGCTGGCTGTATAGCCCAGTGGATAGGGCGCCGGTGCACCACATGGGAGGCCCGGGTTCAGTTCCCAGGGACCTCTCCTAGCGGGCAGGCAAAGCCGCCATGGGCAGGGCAAAGTTGCCATGGGCAGGGCAAAAGCTGCCGTGGGCAGGGCGAACCGCCTGCGAACGGAGCAAGAAAGCCGCCTGGGAACGGAAGCAGACCCGCCCA
>PVKH010040314.1:0-11072 GCA_004027955.1 Chaetophractus vellerosus | reverse complement strand
AGCCGGCCCCTGTTGAGGTCTTTTATTTTGTTTGCATTTTTAGGAATTTGTCCATTTCGTCTAGGTTGTCTAATTTGTTGGCATACAGTTGTTTATAGTATCATCTTATGATCCTTTCTGTTTTTTGGCGTCAGTGATAATTTACTCCCCTGTCATTTCTAATTTATTTATTTGCATCTTCTCTCTTTTTTTATTTGTCAGTCTAGTTAAAGGTTTGCTAATTTTATTGATCTTTTCAAAGAACCAACTTTCAGTTTTGTTCATTCTATTTTAAAATTCTCAATTATTTCTGCTCCAAACTTTCTTTCTTCCTGCTTGCTTAGGTTTTAGTTTTTTTTTTTTTTCTAGTTCCTCCAGGTGTGCAGTTAGGTCTTTGATTTTTGGCTTTTTCTTCTTTATAATATTAAGAATTTATGGCTATAAATTCCCCCCTCAGGATTGCCTTGCTTGGATGCTATATGTTTTGATATGTTGTATTCTCATATTCATTTTCATTTGTCTCAATGTATTTATTGACTTCCCTTGCAATTTCTTCTTTGACACATTGATTGTTAAAGAGTTTATTTAACTTCCTTGTATTTGTGGATTTACCAGTTCTCTGCCTGTTACTGATGTCCAGCTTCATTCCATTATGATGAGAGAAGATGGTTTAAATTTATTGAAACTTATTTTATGACCCAACATGTTGGGTCTAACTTGGAGAATGATCCATGTGTACTTGAGAAGAATGTATATTCTGCTGTTTTTGGGGTGCAATGCTTTGAATACGTCTGTTAAGTCTAGCTCATTTATCATATTATTCAAGTTCTCTGTTTCCTTATTGATCTTCTGTCTAAATGTTCTATCTGTTGATGAGAGTGATGAATCAAAATCTCCAACTATTGTTGTATAGGCGTTTACTTCTCCCTTCAGTTTTGCTAGTGTTTGCCTCCTGTTTTGGAGGAGCACCATAGGTAAGTACATAAGTGTGATTGCCCTTTCTTTTTAATGGATTGTACCTTTCATTAATATAATATTCTTCTTTGTCTCTTATAACAGCTTTTGTCTTAAAGACTATTTTGTCTGATATTAGTGTAGCTAACTCTGCTAATTTTTTGTTACTATTTGCTTGGAATATAGTTTTCCAAACTTTCACTTTCAACTTATTTGTGTCTTTGGGTCTAAAATGAGTCTCTTGTAGACATCATATAGTTGGATCATTATTTTTAAAATCCATTCTGTCAATCTGTGTCTTTTGAATGGGGGTTTAATCCATTAACATTCAGTATTATTATGTAAAGGCAGTACTTACCTCAGCCATTTTGTCCTTTGGTTTTTATATGTTATATATTCATTTTTTGTCTCTCTTTTCCTTTATTGCAACCTCTTTTTCTGGATAGTTGATTTTTTATTATGAATCTGACTGATCCCTTTCTCATTTTTAATTTTTTTTTATTTTTCAAATATTTTCTTTGTGGTTATCCTGGGTTTGTATTGCACAACCTACATATATAATCTGGTTATTTGAAAATATACTCAGCTTCAATAGCATACATGTTCTCTAAATCTTCATTTTTTTCACACTACTCCAAGACACTGTCTCCTGTCTTTTCCTTTCAAACTGCAAAATGGGAAATAAGGATTTTACAAAATTCTTCTTAAATTTGAAACTACAATGTGGAAAACTGTTGGGAGTGAAAGTTTGATTATAAGTGATAAAACAAGTGAATAGAAAAGTGAATATAGACCTTTAAAAAGAAAGTTTGTATTAAGGATAAGAAAATAAGGCTTGAGTTTGAAAGCTCTGCAAGAAAGAAGGAAGCTTTTCAAAGAGTGTGTTTTACAGGCCGGGTGTGGGATGTGGGGGCAGGGTTGGTGTGTTTGTTCGCAGAGAGATTGAAGGGAGCAAAATCAAAGATGAGAGAAGAAAACATTTCCTTTGCAAAGAGTCTTGGAATGGAATTAAGACTTTAAGAAATAGAACTGTGAGATCTTCTGGCTAGTCCCCAGTGAAGGTGGATTTTAACAACATTTTTGGTTAGTTTCATGCTACTTAAAGGGTTCAAGTATATTATGCTGAGTGAATGAGGGATTCCATGGTTGTATTGAGCAGTTTGAGAAGTGAGACTATAGCGAATATAACAACATGTGCTGTATGGGCTAAAACACTGTCTCTACCACGTACTAGCAGTGTGATCATAAGCAAGTTTCTTCATTTGGAAGCTTTAGGTTCTTCATCCATGAAAGCAAAAGAATTTAGAGAAATACTTCCTTGTTCTGGAATAGATACACAGTAGTTGGGAAATTTAGGGTGATTTACTATTAATATCACTAGATATACTATTTATATTCTAATTCATATTATAATTTTACTATTAATACTTACAATATTTTTTCCAGGCCATTAAGCTATTCCATCATACATTGAGATAATAATTTAATAAATGCTTTCCAAGTGAACTGAGAAGGCCACTGACATGTTACTAAAGGTAATTGGTCAATTGTCTCCCTTTCTGTGTTCAGGAATTAATCTAGGATAACAACCTGGCATTGCCTCATATGTAAAACATTATGCAATAAAATACAATGTGATTAACTTAAAGCGAAAATATCCCTCGTTTCTCATTGAGATCACATATATGATTATTACCTTTTAATTTTGAGCTTTATCATCCTAATTTTACGTATGTGGAGAAACAGTGACCGAAACAGAGCCCCAGCATTCCTCACATGAGACTGACAAAGAGAGCGGTTTCCCACTATTCTGTATTGGACTCTTCTGGGGGGTTTCAGGAGAATTGTAGATGGTCAGTTAGTGTTCATATGTATTATACAGGGGCTGTTGTGTTGTTGTTAATCTTTCATCATCCTGAATTTTAAAAAAAGTTTCTAAACCCCTTTTTACAAAGTCCACACCATACTATTTGTAGTAGTCAGCCAAAGGGGTGCTGATGCAAAGTACCAGAAATCTGTTGGCTTTTATAAAAGGTATTTATTTGAGGTAAAAACTTACAGTTACAAAACTTTAAAGAGTCCAACTCAACGCTGCTTCCTCACCAAAGGCAGTTGCCACATGTTGCAGCAAGATGGTGGGTGATCTCTTCCAGGTCTCTCAGGCTTCTGTATCAGGTTCTGGGCCTTCTCAGCTGCTCAGCTGCTCTGTTCTCCTCAGCTGTATACTATCAGGTGAATGGCTCATCTTTTCTCTGCATCTCTGGAGCTCTCTCTCTTTCCATGTGTCTTCTTGAATGAGTGTCTGTTTATATCAGCCTACCAAGGGCAGCAACTCAATCTGAGCTATGCCTTAATCTTAACAAATAATTTAATCAAGACATGTCAGCTGAACCTAATGCATTCAAAGGGTATCACACCCAAGGAATAGATTAATTTACAATCATAATATCTTTTTGGGATTCATTAATAATCTCAACTGCCACGTTAGTCATTAAAGATCATTCCTTTCCTTTATACCTAGAAAAGCAGATTTCCCAAGCAAAATACCTAGTGAAGTGGGTCATAATTTTATAGAATGGTCTGAATTAAGCACAATCTAATATATATATATATATCCAAAACTGAGGACATCTGTCAAGCTCCAGACAGGAACACTTGAAATCTGCAGTTGACTGATGAAAATGGATATTATTTTATGATATCTCCAAAAGAAGCACCACTTCTGTCTTGGACTCATTCAAGGAGATGGCATATTATCTTACAATGGATACTAATATAGTCTTCTATAATGAGAGACTAAAAGAAAATGGATTTATAATGGATCAAACAGGATTTACATGAGATTGAAAAAATTCCTAATATTATAAAGCAGTGTTTTTTCTCTCTTTCCTTTTTTTTTTTTGAAATGGCAGAATCTGTACTCTAAAATTTAACAAATCTGATTAAGGTGATGGTGTTCTGCTAATGGTTGGGGTTCCTTTGTCTGCTTTCTGAGCTTCTGTTTTAATCATCTGCACAGAGTCTCCCTTAATTACGGAAGCAGTTTGAAAACCACTGGGGGCGTTTTAGATAATTTTTAAGGGATTCTCAACAAAAATGCTAAAATTATTTCATCTAGAGATCTTAAAAAATATCAAAACCATACGTTTGGTTGAAATCATTTAATGAAAATGAAGTTTGATAACTTTTTTTTCAAATTTCAAGCAATTCATTTCCAACTAACTTGTACACTCTTTGAGGTTAAGGATAGTGTTTGGGAAGCCAGTAAAAGCATGAGAGTTTCTGTATGATATTTTTACTATGACAAGAGCACACACCAGCATTAAGTTGTGTTTGGACAGGTAATGAATAAAGAGGAAGAAGGAGGTAATTTTGGAATTGGAAGTTCTATGTGATAAAGGGACAGGGAAGGAAAATTTAGGCAGAAAACTTTGAGCAACTAGAGGGCAGTAGGAAGATTTCTGATATTTGGGTAGAACAGCTAAAAAGGAAAGGGAGTTATATAACACTTATTGAAAGCCTACAGAGTGCTAAGCATACTAGTAACATTTAATCTTCACTATTTTGTCCTGAGATAGACATCATATTTATTTTACAGATTGGGAAGTTAAGGCTCAGAGAATTTAAATGATTTGCCTGTTGCTATTAAGTGGCAGAACTGAGATTTGAACTTGTCTATTTAACTCCCAGCCTAAAATGTTTTCTACTACATTGTATTAATTTAGGGGAGACCTAAGGCAAGGGGTGGAGAGAAGAATGTAGATTTACTGACATTGAACACCTTCATTTACACCTCAGTTATGTTTCGAGTGGCTCTAAATATTGTGTCTCATGATGAGATGAATGCAAGCATTATCCAGCAAGTATTAGGCTAATTTAAGCAACTGCTCCCTTGAGCCAGCCTGACTGGCAGGGACTTGAGCTTCCCAATATTCTTTCCTGACTATGCCTGGCTCCCACAGAAGAGGAGCAAAGGTTTCCCTGTGCCATTCTAGTGGTCTTTTAACTGTCAACACATTCTGTTCTTCACAATAACTTTGCCTTAACTCAGTACAACCTGGCTATAAGATAAACCTTTTCCTTTTCTTCCTTTGTTTCCTTTTCTTCCTCCTCCCTCCCTACCTTTTTCCCTTCCTTTCTTTCTTCCTTTCCATTTAAGATATATTTATGTAATATATATTTCTTTCACATACACACAGCTCTTACCTTACGAATATTCAGGCTCAAAGTGTTAGCAGCGCCTTTAGAGGTTTTCTCATTACACCCTGGATCAGAGTCTAGAATTCTCAGTTATCTGCGAGGGATGAAAGTTTGTGGGTGAGGAATTTCTGTGATCTCATCCACCCCCTAGGTTGGTGCAGACATTTAGGATACAGATCAAGCTACAGTGTATACAGAACTGGGTTGGGGTCAGGGCTTCCATCTGGGGGAAGACCTAGCAAAAGGAAGAATAGGCCCAAGGTAAGGCCTAGGATATTAGACAATTTTCCAAGGGCCTCGGCTCAGGGAACAAGACAGGAATCTGGATACCAATTCTAGAATATAAATGTGGCCTGAGCTTTTAACCAGAGGTCTGGTTAAGAGTATTGCAGGCTGATCCTTGAGGATGAAGACCAAGGTATGTGGAGAGGGGTGCTGGGTATAGTTTAGAAGTCACCAGCCCTCTCTGCCTGGGCCCTTGTTCAGTGTTAGGACTGAACTTCAATGCTGCAGCCCTCTCCAGGGTAAAATAGGGGGAGGTGACTACAGCTGAGTCCTGGGATTCAACAACCTAAGAAGAACCTCCCTGTATGGGGACAGTTCAGGCCAGAGGTGACCCTAGATACCTCAGGGCTCACCACATTGGACTCTTTAGGCAGGATTTAAGACTGACAAAGGAGTAAAGCTTAGGGCTTGGGCATCCATGTCAACCAAGCACACTAGTGGTGGTGTCTTCTTTGGGCTCTAATGGTGCCATGCCATAAATGTAATGATATTTTTTTTATTCATGAATTTAAATAATATGTAAACACTTTGCTGCACATATTATTTAATAAATTAGACAAAAGGAGTTAGAGCATCCTCCTACAAACAAACAACAAAAACAAAAAACAAAACAAAACAAGAAAAGTATTGCAGGCTAAGACTAAGAAAACAGCAAAAGTGGCTCAAGGCTGAATGTTGGGTTAGTTCCTTGAGTTCCTGGCCTAAGGCCAGGATTGGTTCATGACAATAATGCATGGAATTGGTGGTCTCAGCTCTCTGTTTGATGAGTTTGGGAGCCAGGCAGGGCTTAACATGTCTTTCTTCTCAGGGGGCGAATGAGCAGGGCCATGGTTCTAGGCAGAGTAACATTCAGATCCTATCTTTACAGTTTAAATTCTACTTGGAAAGTTATTTAACATCTCTATTCCTCAGTTTCCTCTATCTACAAAATAGGGATAATAACAGCATATATTTCATGGGGCTGTTGAGAAGATTAAATAAGATAATACATGTAAGTGCTTGGAACACACAGCCAGTATATTTATTAATTTGTTAATATTATCTATTAATGAAGCTTATTAATATTAACTATGTTACTTTGATCACCTGCTATATAGGATGGTGAATAAATAGCATATACCCACTGCCATGTCTTGAGCAGCCTTTGCTAAGTGATCAGGGCATTCTTTCCTAATGAGCTTAGATGTAGCTTCAGAAATTTTCTCCAGATAGGGTTCAGGCAACCCCTACCAATCAATTAGAACTAAATATCAATTTTCTATCTCTATTCTAATCCAATGTATAAATTCCCCTCATAACCCTAACAGATGAGCATCTAGATTTTTAAATAAAAATAGTTACTATTGGGAAGCGGATGTGGGTCAAGCAGTTGGGCACCTCCCTACCACATGGGAGGTCCCAGGTTTGGTTCCTGGTACCTCCTAAAGAAGACGAGCAAGACAGCGAGCTGACACGATAGGCTGGTACAGCAAGCTGATGCAACAAGATGACACAGTGAGATGATGCAATGAAGAGACACAATGAGGAAATACAATGAGAGACACAAGTGGCAGCGGATGTGGCTCAAGCCATTGGGCACCTCCCTCCCACATGGAAGGTTCCAGTTTCAGTTCCCAGTGCCTCCTAAAAAGAAGGCAAGCACACAACAAACAGATGCAGAGAACAGACAGCAAGCACAAACAACAAAGGACAAAGGGAGGAGGAGGAATAAATAAAATAAAGTAAATCTTTTTTTAAAAAAAAGTTACTGTTGAGGAGCTTATTGTCTCAAAAATACATTCATTTTGTTGTTAAATACCTTTCAATATTACACAATTTTAATGAGGAATCGATATCTACTTACTGATTTTTTTAAATAAAAATTTTAAAAAAACTAAAAATCCATTTTTTTCGAAGTCTCAAAAGTGAATTTTGCTTTCACTACCATATCACATGCACAAATACACATTAGTCATCTTTTATGTGAACATCCATCAACCTTTAGGTTCATACTTACCTTATTCAAAGAAATTGTCAGATATTTCTTTGTAAGTATTAATTTGCATTTGGCAGTTGGCCTTGAATAAAAAGTTCAACGTTCTTCTTTCAGATATGACTTTGACATTTATTCTTGGCAAGATAAATAGTGTTCTAATGCTTTCCTTTTTAACAATATCACACACACATAAAAATGTAGCAGCAGCAGGCAAAGAAGTGACCTGACCTTTTTATAAAATAGTTTTGAATTGGTGTACTCACTTGTGATTCTAAATATGAATTTCTAATTTAATCATGAGGTTCAAATATTTCTTTATAAAAGAAAAAAAAAAAGAAAAGAAAAACTGAAAACCAAAACCCCAAACTTCAGCAATGATGGACAAGTCTGAATATTTTAGTGGGAAATTAAGGGCACACATCTATACTCCGGAGTATTAGTATCATTTAGATAAAATGTTAGTACTTTAGTAGAATAAAAAAAAAACCACAAAAAGATACCTACAGACTTGTTTTCTCCCTCCGTTATACTAGGTCTGCTCTTTAAGTGTTTTAAAGAGAGAATATGGGTGGAGACCTTTTATTTTTTTCTGTTTGTTTCTTTTTCTCTGTTTTCTATTTCACAACTCCTTCATGCCTGGTATAAAACAGTTTCCAACATTCAGAGCTCCAGTCTAGTTATGTTCTTCCTTCTATTCCAAAGGGAGGTCTGTTTCAACATTCCAATAATATAGCCAGCCAATCTGACCTTTTCAGTAGAAAAATTGAGTGTATGTTAGTGACATATAAATAATTTTGGGCACTACACACAATATTTTTTTCAAACCATAAATGAAATATTAATATTAATAAGCATTTATTAAATATCTTTTATGAGCCAGGTGAGTAAATATTTATCTCTAATTTTTTTTTGAGGGACTGGGTCAGGGATTGAACCTGGAACCTCTTATGTGGGAAGCCTGTGCTCAACCAGTGAGCCACAATGGCTCCCCTGAGTTGGTTTTTCCATTTGTTTTTCTTGTTGTTTGTTTTTTTGTTTTTAGGAGGCACTGGGAACTGAACCCGGGAGCTCCCATGTGGGAAGCAGGTGCTCAAACTACTCCCCATAATTTTTGTAATATCTCTATAATCTTCATTTTACAGAAGAAGAAACTGAGGCACAGAGATTTTAAGCCATTTGCCCAATGCTTCCCTATTAAGTACTAGAGCTTAGATTTGAGTCCAGGTCTGTCTAGTGTTGCCAAAACTTGCTCCCTCTCCTGCTTCCACTCAATCACCCTGACACCTACCCAGCTTAAAAGACTAAAAAATGCAAAAAGAGAAATAAAAGAAATAAAAAAATGCAGACCTAGGAGAGGAAAGGCACATTAGATCCTCAAAGGCCATTTTATTTGTGAATCACACATGCTACAAATCTGATCACACATGCCATATTCATGAGGAAGAAATGCTTAAAAGGAAAAAAAAATACTCTAAAATGGAAGAAGTCTGTACAAAACCAGGAAAGTCCTGAGAGTCATTATTTTCCAAAAGAATACGATCTAAGACAGGAGAGCTGTAAGTAGCTTTCAGTTTCTAGACTTCTCAAGAGAGTTGTTATTCTTCCTCTATTCATTTTACAGCTAGCCGTCTGTGGTTTTATTACAATTTTAATTGGTTAGAGCCTTTAATTATGGTTAGGTGAATCCATTTGCGTGAAATAACAAGAATACATTTTCTTCAGTTTTCAAAAGTGAACATTAGTACAAATTCAGATTGTCTTTTTTTTGCCACTGTATTATTTATACTTCACTCTAGTCTCCCATTTCTATGTAATTTGTGTCTTTCAGACTTTATATTATTAGCTGCAGAATGTGACAGGCAGAAAGAAGGCACAAGGCCATCTCATTATTCTTTGAGTCAATTTCAGGCACGTCACTTTCTTGGCTTAAAAAAATCTATACGTTAACTTGCAATTTATGCTTCTGCTTTAAATGTCTGCTTTCCTGATGACATTCCTTCAGTTGCTTGGTTCATTGTAAAGGCTAAAGCAGAAATCAAACTTCTCATTGAGTGCTCTGCATTTTACTCTAAAAACAGATAAAAAATAAAATAACCACTCAATTCTGTGAAGTTGGTATCAATAGTAGCACAATTTTTGGATCTTCCTGAATCCTCACATAAAAACAGTAGAGTGACTAGAAAGAAAACTAACAAAAACAAAAACAGAAAAACATGTTCAGCATATTTACAACGATACTAGGTGACACAATAAGTCAAAGAACCCCAAAGTACAAGAAGGTGGGGACAATCTACCAAGAGCCACAAAACCTGTGTGCAGGTGAAAGCAGAATAAAGCAATGTAGCAAACAGAGACATTTTCCCCTCTGATCTCCTTTTAAGGAAGGACCTGCTGCCTCACTGGAGGAGTATCATTAGCTGACAGCCTCCAGCTGTTAACTTTCTCTAGCTTTGCTTTGCTTTGGAGTGAGAGTCACACCTTTATTGAGGTAACCCCAGCCAATGACACCAAGACTGCAGTCAAGGGCCTACCCATTTCCACCTAAAAGGGGATACCTTTAGTAAAGAAAACAGCCTTCAGATCTACATTGCGGTTTGATGGCTCTCCTTGTGCAATTTTGCTTCTTCTCTTTTCCTTTTTTTTTTTAAAGATTTATTTATTTTATTACATATCTCCCCTCCCCCCTGCTGCGGCGACACGCCGAGACTGGTCACTGCGCAGGTGCGGCTTTCCCCACTTGTGGGCGGCTTCTGCTTCCATTCACGGCCGGCTTTCAGTTCGCGGGTGCCTGGCTGTGCTCCATTCCCGGGCGACCTGCCCTGCCCGTGGCGGCTTTTGCCTGTCCATGGTAGCTTTTTGCCCTGCCCACGGCGGCTCTGGCCTGCCATGGTGGCTTGTCATTCTCAAGGCGGTCTGCCCGCTAGGAGAGGTCCCGGGAACCGAACCCGGGGCCTCCCACGTGGTATGCCGGTGCCCCATCCACTGGGCTATCCGGCCGGCCCCATCTCTCTTTTCCTTTGATTGTTGCACTTTTTGCATTCCTAACTCTGTCACAGTGTGTACTTTCCAGGGGACTCCACTAATACAAGAGGCCAGGGTTGTTGTGAGAAAGGAGACAGAAAGATGGGGTTCTAGGACTGGATCACTCTCCAAAATAACTGGAACTGAGGATTCCATCCTGGGTGGTGTATGGGACTGCATAGCCCCAGGCACAAAATGGTGGGTCAGTTGCTAACACCTTCCCTGGTAGTGACTTGGGAAAATGTTCTGGTGAAGGACACCGGCAGGTGTAATGATTCAAGCTTTGGAAATGTGTGTGGGAACAATTCACAAAGACAGTGGAATTGGCTGGTTATTAAGTTGCATTGATGCCCTACAAAAGGTTAATGAAAAGCTGACAAAAGTAAGCAAATAACTAAAAGTGAAGTCTAGAAGTCTTCTTTGGTAGAACATATAAAGAGGCACTATCTTTTGCAGTAGGAAAGCAGAAAAGGAGCCCCTCCCTTCAAAGAAGATACTTAAGGCAATGAGTCTCCCTCAGGATATTCTTCTGCCTCCTCTCTTGGTTGCCAGTTCAATAACTACACTTAAGTTGCAGAATAACCTGTCTGGGGACATGCTGGGCCTGATAAGGGAAGAAAGGAAGCTACAAGAATTAGCATGAACTAGAAGGATCTGG
>PVKH010040313.1:0-11075 GCA_004027955.1 Chaetophractus vellerosus | reverse complement strand
AGCCCAGCAATCTCTTTCAACAAGCCCTTCAGGTAATTTTGGTACACTTTAAAGTTGGAGATCCACTGCTTTAGGGAAAAAAGAACTATTGAAGGGTTTTAAGGAGAGCAGTGACTTTGTCAGGTTTTAGATAGCAATTAGTATGGAGAGGGGATTGAAGGGAAATTTTAGAGAGAGAACAGTTTGGATACTTATTAGATAAGATTTGACAGGCAAAGAAAAAGGAGAAGTCAAGGTGACTGCCATGTTTGTAGATTGATTGACTGGGTGAGGGACTGGTTCCATAACCAAAAAAGGCAAAAAAAAAAAAAAAATCCAAATGTAGAAGGAAAAATTATTCATTCAGTTTTTTTTTTTAAGATTTATTTTTATTTATTCCCCACCCCCCTTGCCACTTGTGCTTGCTGTCTATTTTCTGTGTCCATTCACTGCACATTTCTTCTATGTCTGCTTGTCTCCCTTTGCTGTGTCATCTTGCTGCGCCAGCTCTCCGTGGGCACAGGCCGTCAACTCTCCGCAGGTGTGGGCCAGCTTGCCCTCACCAGGAGGCACCGGAAACCAAACTCAGGGCCTCCCATATGGTAGATGGGAGCCCAATCGCTTGAGCCACATCTGCTTCCCTCATTCAGTTTTTAATAAATTTAGTTTGAGTTACTGAAGGACACCAAAAGTATCTATCTAGGCAGATGAAATTTTGGATTTGAAACCCTGATAAGGGTAATTATTGGTTGAGGTGGTTGACATCTGGATCATGTAGCTTGTGTTATATCAGAAACAGAGGACCTGAGACTGAATCTTGAGGAGCATGAACCCTTAAAAGATAGACAGAGGAAAAAGACTCTACATTAAAAAGTGAGAAGGAGAATTAGAAACATACAAAGACAATCTGGAGAGAGGGTATTAAGGAAGATTGGGAAGAAAAAGTTAGACAAAAATAACCACCATAATATAGCTGAAGTGAGGATGGATAAGCATCCACTTGATTCAGTTAGACATGGTAATCTTAGCAAGAATATTTCCAGTGACATGCTTAGGACAGAAAGAAGAGAGAGTAGTTAAGAAGTAAAGGGAGGTAAGGAAACAAATTGACTTAATTTTTTAATGAAGTTTGGATTGTTGATTTCATTTTGAGCTCATGTACTTATGGCTGCATAAAAATAATTAGATAAGATTGACCCTATTAACTGCCATTATTCCACTGGTAATTCAGAAAGAATTAGATCCAGAATTTATTGTGATTCAGGGAACTATAGCATATTATTACAGAAGTTAAGAAGTTTCTAGGAGTAATTTCTACTAAAATGAAGTGCTTTTTGTGAGATTTGTGAATTCATTCACACTGTCTGCAGATTTCATATCTGACTTTCAGCAAAGATTGTGTCCTCCTACATTACATTGTAATATATGGCTGTAGGGTAGTTCTTAAAGTCCATAGCTGATAGAGTTCACTAGCCAATACATGAGAATTCTAACCAAGGACTTTAAAGGATAGAGAATTTACAGATAGCACAGTGGTTGCTAGATTTAGTCCTTTTACCTCAATTGTTGAAGAGGGTAATCATGGTACCATCTTTTAAATGCTGCCACATTTCTTCAGAGATCTGTAAATGGCTAAGAATATACATTGTAGAATATTATGTCTGTATCACATTTGAAGATCGTATATTTTGGCTGTCATGTCCTAAGGTATAGCCATTTTTCATGGCTCTGAGAATTTTAATGACCTCTTCAAAACTGTATTGAAGGTAATTTTGTAGTCTGGCTGATGCTTTGTGCTTTGTAAGGTTTGTCTTTATTTTTGGTAGGAGAAGCTATATTTAAAAAGTGTTAAATATTGTTAACCTGCTTTCTATCTTATATCAAAATGCCATAAAAGTCTGGATGCAGATTCAGTATTTGAAACTGAAAAAAAGCTGCACTGTCCAACATGGTAACCACTAGTCACTTGTGACTTTTGGTCACTTGAAATGTGGCAAGTTGGAATAGAGGTGTGCTGTACATTGTAAGTACAAAATACATATCAGATTTTGAAAACTTAATACAAAAAAAGAATATAAAATATTTCATTAATAATTTTGATACTGATTACATGTTGAAACGATAGTATTTTATCTTATAAATAAAATGTTATTAAAATTAATTTGACCTGTTTTTTTTTTACTTGTGAAATATGGCTACTAGAGAATTTTAAATTATATATGTGGCTTTCATTATATTTCTTTTGGATTGTGCTGGTATGAAGTCTTTGTGATCATTTTGTTACCCAGAATTTTTTTTCATTTTGATATCTCACTGCTGAGCATGAACATATTTTTATATTTTAATATTTAAATAATATAAAACTTCTGTTAAAATTGTCAGCCTTAGGTCCAAAACAAAGGGGTAGGATTAACTTCAAGTCTGTAAAAGAAAATCCAAAATAGTAATTCTAAATTCAAAACCGAACTTACCTTCTACTACATGAATGTTTCCTTCTCCATATCGTTCTGGACCATGCTAGAAACCTGGGTGTCATCCTGAACTCTCTTTACTTCTCTCCTCACACTTGTACTCTGTTGGTGTAAATAATAACTTATATCTTAAACTTTTCTGAAATCTGTCCCCTCTTCTGCACTTCCTCTGCTACTGTCTTGATTGAGGCTCTCAGAACCTCTCAGAACTAGCAGTCTTATAGCTGACCTTTTGCCTGCCATTCTTCTCTCCAAAGGCATATGTCATCTCAGTATTCCCAGAATCTAGCGCAGAACAGAACCTATAGTAAGCACTCAATAAGTGTTTGTTGAATGAATGGATGAGAAAGAGAGAGCTGTTGCTAATAATCAAAAGTCAAAGAAAGGAAAAAATCTTTTGGTCTTACCTAATGTCTGTATGTACAGTTGCATACACAAATTAAATACAGATGTAATTTGATTCTCTGACTGAATTTATCAATGCTTTGAAAAATATTCAGCAACTTTTGTATCTGTATTCTTTAACTCAAGTATTCTTTATTGGATATTTCTGAGAGTGGTGATAGGTGTTTTATTTTGCCAAGGATTTTGATTTGCCAATATAAGTTTATGACAGTCAGTCCAGGGAATCATTGGTACCATGAAGACAGCTCCTTGTTTTTGTCTGGAGTCCCCATGGGATTAAACTACATCTGGCAATAAGTAGAGATTCTGGTCTGGCCATCTTCAAAGGCAAAAAACTGCTAGTATTTATCAGATCTATGTGGATAAGCAAATGGGAAGGGATTACATTTTTTTGGTTTTGTTTTCCTCCCATTTGTAACTGACTATAAAACAGAACCTCCAGAAGTTCATACAGAAAATGAAAAATTTTTTGAGGTTGTTGAAGAGGAAACATGATTTTTTCTCTCTACCTAGGTGGATAATTTAGAATTGTAGATAAATTTCTTAATTATTTGCATATCTTTTTATAACTAATTTATCATTTAGGACAAAACAGCAAGTTAAAATGCTCAAAATTAATTTTTAGGGATACTGTGTTACTTTCCTTAATGGTTGATTGTTTAAGACATCTGATTAAAACATTTTAATGTCTAAAAGTATTAGAGCATTAAGTATGGCCTTTTGGACATTGGTTGCATATTTATTGTATGAAAAAGTTTACCCAAAATTACTTTTTAGGAAAATCTTGGACCTGTCTTATGATAGGCCACTACCTCTTCCAAATAAAGATAGGCCTGGGCCCGGCTAGATAGCTCAGTGGATAGGCCTATCTTGCAAATAGACTTGTATCTTTCTCTTAATGCCCTTCATATTTTTAAGAGGCTATTAATCCTGAGACTCAATTTAGCTGTTGTTGAAGCATGCGGCTCTGCATTTAGCTGACCAAATAAAATGGCTATATTCCAGGTACTTGTCATGGAATGTAATCTAGAACCTACCATTCAAAGCCCCACCTAAGAGGAATATTTTTGCAGGATTGCCTGAAGAATACATAGGCTCTCCATTTGTCTATACTTTAAATCTACCCAAGATTCAGTCAGTCCCTTAGAGAGTCAAATACCTGGATTCCATCATATTGCCAAGGGAGGAATTTCTTATCTCAGGAAGAGAAATAGTGTTTTTTTTTTTTTTTTTTTAGGCCATCTGGTTAGTTTTTACATTATGGTCATTTTTGACTCTTTTAAGTGTTCGTGTTTCTCTCTTTTTGTTGCCTGCTATAAAGCTTGGTGCCAAATACATGGCCCACCTCTAACAAATCTATAGAATTTCATGGCATTATTTTTATGTGCTATCTCCTTCTTAGCCTTATTTTTGCATTGCCTCACTTCTCTTATGATAAATTTATTCTATTTTGCTATGTATGCATTGTTGTAAGCGCTGAAACTTGCTTTCTTAACAAAGGCATGTAAAATACAAACAAAAAAAGAAATCAATAGATATGTCTTTTGTTTAATTACAGTTGTTCCCCATCCTTTCTTACTAAACTAGAATAAAAAAAAAATAGCTCCATTTCCCTAAGTATGTTTTACTATAACTGGTTTAACATATCTGTATATTATGAATTCCTAGATTTTAGATTGAGTGACCTAAGGTGGAAATGTTAATTAAATGTTTTAATGTTCTCTAGTTCTAAAGAAAATAGTTGGATAAAATGTCAGCATATAGGCATATTTTAAACATTCAAAAAATCATCTCTCTGAAAAGGAGGGTAATTGTACAAGTTTGCCTAATCCTTTTGATCTTGGCACACAGCAATACAGACTTCAGTTGAGATTAAAACTATGAATTTCAAAGGAAACATGGCCTTCAGTGTGTAAAATATATAACAGCTGGTTGACTGGTCCATTTGAAACTACACAATAACAATCTTAGACAGAATGATTCTCCTGCCAAAAGATGCATGAGTGCTTGATGGTTATATCAAGATATGATACTAACTCACGCTTTTTGTTAGTAATGATATAAACGTAGAAATGAATGGTGTGCTGCCAGCTCCAAAATCTCTCTTCAGTCCAGCAGTTCAAGGGCAGTTTAGAAGTACAAAACTCCTTTGACTGATTTCTCTATCTGCTTTTCAGCCTGGAGACCAATGCGTTGACTAAATTCATTTTTAAAAATTTTCAGATATTCTTATTCCTAGCATCCTACAATTTTTTTCCTATAAATTCTTTATCCTCCCCTCCCACCCACTTTGGCATTCATGACTTATTGTTCTTAATGTCACAGCTTCATACATATTTTTAAGCCTCAAAAGTTGAACTTTTCTTTAAAAACAGTAAAAAACTTGCTTCACATTTTTGTTATATATTTATACTAAGATAAACATCAGCTTCTGAAACATTATGATATATTTAGATTCAGTAAGGTGGGATGTTAAGTTCATATTAGTAGATTGTAGTTACACTGTCATGTTTCACCTGAAAAAGTAATCATAAAATAGGTTAAATTAATTCATTTTTTTTAAATGTGAGGATTGATGTGGATTTGTCACTTTGGGCAAGTCCCATTTGGAAAGCATATTTGCATTATAAATTTGTATCTATTCAAATTCTGTGACCTTGTTCTTTGAAGATTTTGATACAACATAAATAATAGCAAATTTTATTTTATTTTCTTACATTTAGTACATAGAAAGAAATTACAGGTAAATAAAAAATTCGCTAAAGTTACTTGGATTCACTGCAACTTGAGAGCCAGCATTTAAGGAGTTAATGTATCTTATTAGGGGGACAGGAAATCTGGCAACTATTGCAGAAACTAGACCTAATGGTGCACACAAACAATTTGTCAGTCTTCTTAAATGTGAATAGCTTTCCGCAAAGTGGCTGCTCTTGCTTTGTTTGAACAGGCTAAACTTTTCCTTTTTGGACTTTAAGACTTAGAAGTGAAATGTGATCCACATATTCAATCAAAATCATTTAATTCAAAGCATATTTTGATTGGAAAAAAGTTGACATGGAAAGAAACTCTAGAATAAAAAAAGTTGAAAGGACTTTATATCATATATTTAACAGGAAAATTTGAAACAGTTCTAATTAGGCTGAAAAAAACAGCTTTCTTCAATGTAAATTACAAAGGTCATATATCAATGTTAAGGAAACATTACCACTAGTGTTTGAAATTCAGCACATGCAAGCATAACAGACCAGTTCATTTTAAATCTTTGTGTATATGTGTGTATACATGTGCACACGTACACACACACACACAGGAAGAAGGCTGTATTACATATATTTAAAATGAAAAATACTTAAAATTCCAAGTTCCTAATGTTATATTACAATTCTTCCCAATGCAAACATTACCTCCTTTAAAACATCTTACTATCTACAGTCAAATGAATTAAGCCTCTGAATCCTAAGTACAATTAGAAATGTACAAAACTAATTTATTCTTTCCTTCCTGGAGACTTAAAAATATGATTAAATACATCCTATAACTAAATGTTTATCAAATCAGGAGTGTTAATTAGTGATTTTTTTTCTTTTATTTGAAACTTATTGCTGTAGCATTTTATATCTCAGAACTGAATTGTGCCTTCCAAAAGCCTGGGAATGGGTAGGAAGTAGTGGTATGGATGTGCAGAAATGTGCATCTGGGCTGTGCAAGCCTGTTCTCTTCTGATTTTATGATTGTTTTTATACTTAAAGGTTAGCAAATAATATTTGATAATTTCATTTGATTTTTTAAAAGCATTTATCCCATGGACAGCAATAGCTTTAATTTAGTAGCTTTTTAAAATGAAATGGTATAACATTTAGCAAAAATATAAGTAAATGTTAGCATTAATCTTGAAATTACATGTATGAGAAACACAAATAATATGCAAATAAAGTTTCTTAAGGTAAATAATAATATAATAATTTCTTTTGTTAATTGTGGTTGGTTTTTCTTGATTCTACACCATTTTTATATTAAAGAAAAAGTAAATTTTATATTACAGAAAAATTGAATTTTTTAACTTAAAAGGAAATTGCTCAGGTATCTTTAAAGTATGTATAGATTAACCAAATACCTGATTTACAGTAATGCATTTTATTTTATTTTATTCTTATTCTGCAAATAGCATAGAATTTCATGGAAAAAGCAAACTATTTGTATGTAAGTTACCGTATTATTTTATTCCACTATGGGAAATAATTTTTATAATAATTTTTATCAATAAATAATTCATTTCCTCGGTGAATTAGTTTCAAGAAAATGTAGATTGCATTCTTTCAGTGATATTTATCATTAGACATATACTCATATATGTTATAATTATTTCTGACACAGGGTTACACAAATGAGTTATTTATGAATAATTTACTATTATCTTTATAACAGTAAAGCTTTAATTTGCTGATGTTCTGCATGCAGCCCAAACAAATGAAAGTTACTAATAAGTGTTTGTATTTGACATCTGTATACTATACTTTTTAGCATATCTCAAGTGTTTTAGTCTCTGCCTAATAGATCTCATTAAAAAAACAGATATCAGCCCCAAGACAGTTTGTCAAGACTAATATGAGTCCCCCTGGATTGGATTGACAATTTGTGTGATGCTTCATGTGATAGTCTTTTCATCATCTTATTTGATCCTTAACAATTGGACATTAGTCACTGATTTATTTTATCATAACTCAGATGACTTGAATATTATTGTGTAGTGTTGGGCATTTTAGTGGGTTTTCTTTTCTACAAATTTTACTCACAGCACACATTGGGTGTAAATGATGTATTCATCCTGCTAGGGGAGTACTAACAATTGATTGGTTAGGTTGAGAGCAGCATGGGAAGAATGTTGCTATCCCCTAGCTGTAAACCATATTTAAGTCCAGTCTTAATGAGGACTGTCTGTCTTAAAGGCTTTGAAAAATCTCAAATGCTTACCATTCCACTGGATTGTTTTTCATTTTTTTGTGACTAAAAATGTGGATCTAAATAAATATTTAATTAAAGGAGTAATTTTTAGAAAAATCTTAATACATAAAAAGGGGATTTTAAAGAATTATGAATGTTTTAATATAGGTTTTATGATTTACGTTTTTGAATATGAGAAACAGAGGTTGTAAGACATAATCCCAGGGTCTTTTGTTTTGAATTATTTTCTATTTGTATTTTCCCCCCTCGATTTCCTCCTGCTTTTCCTTCCCCCTCTCCCCTTTAGTAAGACCATTTGTTTATTATTTTATCCTTTTTCTCAGGCAGTTGATTATCAAAAGGACGTTAAAGTTCTGAACTAACTTTATAATAAATGGTTTCAAAATCTTTTGCAATTCTCTTTCATCCATTGCAATTGTTCTTTTGGACCCCCTTTTAAAGCTTTGGTATACCACAAGAGATGCTTGAAAATGATTAGTGAGATTACTTATTTATTTTTAATTCATTCATAGTCTGTATTCATGAAAGTAATGTTTTTATCAATCTAGGGAAAAGGTATCACCAATAATTCCATGTATTACGGGTCTACCCCTCAAGGATAGATGAGTATGACAGTGTAAGGGAGGTCTGAACCATGGTGTTGTGGTTTTCTCTACATGTGCTTTTAGGGCATAATGGGACCATACAGTATATTTCACTTCAACATTTTTGCTTAAAATTCTGGTGCACTGTCAAGATATAAAAGTTTAAGCATGTATATATCTAACCAGCTTTACTAATTTGAATATGAATAAAGAAGTGCCATCCATTAAAAAACACAATTCTTTTTTTTTATTTGATGACATAGAAAATAAAATTGCCCTAGTTTTTAGAGCTTTAATATTGAGAAAATGCATTTGTACTTTGTCATTTGCTGAGCCTTCTAAAATTTTATAGTCTCAAATCACAATACCACGGACACACAGGAGACTCCTGACTGTTTTATCTTATTAAACAATTTTGAAATCATTAATTTTTAATTACCTTGGATGCAGTTGTTTATCGTTTCAATAGTGTGTGTATATGAACTAAACGTTTTTTATTTAAACTACTGGTGAGAGTATTATTTATATAAATAAGTGTAGGTCCTTTCTAAGAACACACTGTGAGTTTGCTTCATATAGTCACACTTTTTTGTAGATTCAGAGATATTAGATGCTAATCTATTATAATAGATTTTTTCAGCAGTTTATTAACTTAGATTTCACACAACAACCAAAAAGGATATAATTTCAGTTAGTGATGTGCTATGAAGAAGATAAGTATAGGTCCTTCCCAGATTGAAAGTTCTAATTAAGTGAATTGGAGAAAATTAACTGAAATTAGCTGTCAGAAAGTCACATTTAAATGAGTGATGAGCTAGTCTGGCAGTAAACATTTAAATGATATAAATTGCCATTTAAGTGTATGGTTTAATGTTTGTCATGCATTAATGTGACGTGAGACTGCAATGACAATCAAGCAGCTTGCTCTAATTTGAACATATTTAGGGCTTTTGTGTGGAGTGCACTGCACACAAATTAAGACAATTGCTGTTTTTATGTGTCACTTTAAACATGTCCCCCACCTCCTCCCACCCCTCCCCCAGGCCCAAGTTAATGAAACAAACCTATCATTTTTGTGTGCAACTTGCATTGGTAGTCCCTAGATTTTTTATACTTGATCTTAGCCAAAAGACTGAAAAGCAAAAGTTCATAGATTTTTAGATGAGTTTTAAATTTATGTACTTAAAATAGGAAGTTATTACAAGTCATTCTCTTCTTATTTAAATAAAATATCAAGAAGTTTTGTTCTCTTCTAGCTGTTTAATTTTAAATTTGTAAATATAAATTCTACAAGAGATGCCTACAACAACTTTCAGAATTGAAGATCATTAAATTAAATATTTTTAGGCATTTTCATTTCTGGTATACTTTGGAAGTGACAATTGTCTATGGTTTTATTTATAAAATTATTTATATTTTATAGTATGTGATATATTGTAAAGCCATGTTAAATGTTATTAATTAAAGAAAATATAATTTATATTTTGCCATAAATGTCTTCCTTTTTCACAGGCATTCATTTTAATAAAACATTATTTTCATAGACTACACTGGTGAACTAACAGGAATATGTTCTGTCATGAGATGGTCTATATCTCAATGTTTGCTGAAGTTAGTCAATTTTGTTTTAAAACCAACAGATTTCTTCTTATAATGTTGACATCTTAGCAGCGAGCTACACCACAAATACATCATAGTCACATTTATTACCCTAAAAGTAAGAATTTATTTCAGTGAGATACATTATGAAATATAATTTTGTATACATTTAATTAAGCTACAGAGTTTAAGTTGAGAGCTCTGTGATTTGAATAGCATTATTTATTGGTAAATTGGCCCATAATGTAAAATTTTTATAATAATTGAGAACAATACATAGTATAAATGTGACTACCTTTCTGAAAATTTAAGTCTCCAGTTTTAAACTTATTTTAGTAATTATAACTTTATTTAATTCAGCAAACATTTACATACCTATTGTGTTTAAAGCACAAAGCTAGTACTGATAATGTAATGATATAGGAACTGGATACTGTGCCCAACATTTCCACTGAATACATGATTATGCTCATTCATTATTTATTGAATACTATTTTGTCAGTTTCAAATATTTAGTCTGGCTTGGCATTATACAAAGAATAGTAATTGTCAGTATCACCCCCTCAAAATCTAAAGTGTTGCTATACAAATTCAATTGAAATCCACAAATAATTTTTGTTACAGTTTTTGTAATTGACAAAATGTCTTAATTCTAGAAAAATTATGTTTCGAGTGAAGTAAATATTTCAAATTTTCCTATTTTCTTTCCCAAACCAGCCTTTATATTATATGATCTCCTTTCTTTGAGGTATAAATTGAGCCCTGTCAGATCCAGTCCTGAGTTACAGATGAAGCCTACAGGCCCAGTCCTGGTCCTCACAGTGCTTATAGTATAGTAGAATACTGAAATTAAATTCAGTCTATTGCGACTCAGTGTTGAATAGTGCTGGAGAGTCACTAATTATAAACAAAGGAGAACAGATTCTGGGAAAAAATAGGACTGCAGGAGAGAACTTGTATTTTTTTTATTTTTTATTTTTTTACATATCCCCCACCCCCCCTTTCTGCTTGTTCTTGCTGTGTTCATTATTGCGTTCTTCTGTGTCTGCTTTGTCTCCCCCTGTTGCGGCGACGC
>PVKH010040312.1:0-11077 GCA_004027955.1 Chaetophractus vellerosus | reverse complement strand
TCAACAACACATCAAACGAATTGTACACCATGACCAAGTGGGTTACATCCTGGGTGTACAAGGATGGTTCAACAGAAGAAAATCAATGTAATACACCACATAAACTGATTGAAATAAAGAACTTGTATGATCATCTCTACAGATGTAGAAAAATCATTCAACAAAATACAGCACCCTTTCCTGATAAAAACACTGCAAAAGATAGGAATAGAAGGCAACTTTCTGAAATTGATAAAGGGTATGTATATGAAAAGCCCACAGCTAACATCCTGATTGTATACATAGAAAGCAATGAGAAACCTACAACAAAGCTTCTATAACTTATAAATAAATTCAGTAAATTGCAGGCTATAAGATCAATGCTTAAAAATCAGTAGCATTGCTGTACAACAATAACGAGGAATTTGAGGAGAAAATCAAGAAAAAAATCTTATTTACAATACTAAGTAAAATAATCAAATACCTAGGAATAAATTTAACTACAGATGTAAAAGAAGTATATAGAAAAAACTAAACAACAGTGTTAAAAGAAATAAAAAAGACTTAAATAAATGGAAGAATAGTCCCTGTTCATGGATTGGAAGATTAGGCATCATTAAGATGTCAATGATACCCAAACTAATGTAAAAATTTAATGCAGTCCCAATAAAATTCAACAGTGAATTTTTTTTACTGAATTGGAAAACTAACAACCAAATTTTTTTGAAAGGGTAAGAGGCCCTACATAGCCAAAGACATATTGAAAAAGAAAGATGTAATTGGTGGAATCACACTAAATTTCTTTAAAACATTCTAAAAAGCTACAGTGGGCAAAACTGCAATGTATTGTCACAATGATAGACCTTTTGAGCAATTTAACCTAACTGAGACTACCAATATAGATCCTCACATATATAGTCATCTTATATTCGACAAGGACACCAGTCCTACTCAGCTCTGAGAGAATGGACTTATCAAAAAATCGTGCTTGGGGACCTGGATATCCATATCCAAAAGAATGAGAGAGAAATACCATCTCACACCTTATAAAAAATCAACTCAAGATGGATCAAAGATCTAAACATAAGAGCCAATACCATAAAGACCTTGGAAGATAATGAACATAGCCTCTACAGGACCTTGTAATAGGAAATGGTTTCATGAGCTTCACACGCAATGCACAAACAACAAAAGAAAAAATAGATAAATGAGATCTCCTCAAAATTTAAACCATTGCATCTCAAAGGAGGTTATCAAGAAAGCAAAAAGGCAGTCTACCCAATGGGAGAAAATATTTGGCAACCATATATCTGATAGGAGCTTAATATCCTGCTTATATAAAAAGTCTTACACCTCAAAAATAAAAAGACAAACAAGCCATTGAAAAAAATGGGCAAGTGACTTGAAAAGATACTTCTTCAAGGAAGAAACACAAATGACTAAAAAAGTACATGAAAAGATGTTCTACATCACTACCTATTAAGGAAATGCAAATCATAACTCCAATGAGATACCATCTTACACCCATTATACTAGTGGCTATTAAAAATCCAGAGGACTAAAAGTGTTGGTGAGGATATGGATGAAGGGGAATCCTCATCCACTGTTGGTGGGAATGTAGAATGGTCCAGCCATTGTGGGGTACAGTTTGGCAGTTCCTCAAAAACTAATTGTAGAACTGCCATATGATCCAGGAATTCCACTTCTGAGTATATACCAAGAAGAAATAAAACCAAAGACACGAACAGATATATTCACACCGATGTTCATAGCATCATCATTCCCTATTGCCAAAAGTTGGAATGAAGCCAAATTCCCATCAACAGAAGAATGGTTGAACAAAATGTGGTACATACATACAATGGAATATTACTCAGCTCTAAGAAGGAATACAGTGCTAAAACATGGGATAACATGAATCTTGAGGATCTTTTGTTGAGTGAAGCAAGACAGACCTTGAAGGATGAACATTATATGACCTCACTGATATGAATTAAGCAAATCAAACAATCTAAGAGAGTTATTGCCTGGAAGATAAGTACACAGGAAATAAGTAGAAGGTTGTGAGTCAACAACCTTATGGACGTAATCTAAGGTAAGGTGAAAATGTGTAGTTGTGCATTGAAGGGTTATGAGAGGGTAGCAATATTATTGGATTGGTTGGTGCAGATTTGACATGTGGGTAGATTGGGCAGGTGGGGGTTGGAAAGTCCAGGGATCTGGGGGGAGGTTTGGGAGAGGGGTAAGGTGATCACTGGGGATTTGTGGGTATGTGGTTGAAAGTACAAAGTTGGGAAGGCTCTTATGTCAATATGACAAGGAAGGGTTACAGGCTTAAGGTGTTGGGTGGAGGCCAATTATGAAGGTGTGCACCTGGAGTAGTCTTCTAAGGAGTGTGTGAGTGATCATTTTGTCATAATGTGTTTTATCAGTGGGTGGATACCCACATGATTAGTGGGAAGGTTTTGGACTCCCATCTGGTGGAGGACAGATTTGTTCACAAACACAGGGGTGGGAGTCTATCGAGAGCATGGGAAGTTCCTAATAGAGATGTATAAACCAATTTGTCAAGACCTGAGGATTGTTGCAAGTAACTTATGCCTGTCATCCTAGGTGTGAAGCCAGGGGATGGCCATGGGCTCCTAGGGAGGGAGGGGAGGAAGAAAATAGATTGAACAGGGGATATTTATTGGGCAATGAAAGTGTGCTAAATGATCTTGGAATGGTGGACACAGGCTATGTTAAATATCATTAAAATTTATAAAAGTGTAAGGTAAAAGATGTAAAACATAATGTAAACCAATGACTCTTGTTAGTAGCTATGTTTCCTATTTGTATATCAGGTGTAAAAAAGGAATCATCCACACATAAAAAGGTATGAAAACAGGAAGGGGTGAAATGGGAGGATGTTGGGTATATGAGAGTCCCCTGTATTCTGTAAACATCTTTGAAAACAAAATGTAAAAAAGTAAGACACTGGGGAAAAAATGGAAGAAAATGCCAGTGTATATATAGGACACATTTTATTACAGCAATGAAATAAAAATGTCAAAAATTTTAAAAAAATATTTTTCATTATTTTTTTTAATATCCTAATATTTTTATTTATTTTATGTTTATTTTAAAAAATGTTGTTTTTTAATTATTATATTTAATACTATCATTATTATTTCATTTTCCTATTAATTGTACTCAGCTATTTTAATGGCTTCATTTTGAAGAATCTTTGGGTCGCAGAAGTGATATAACTGAGGCAAGGAAATATCTTTGGTGGGGTTGTCAGTGATGGGGAATACATGGGAGGGACTTCACCTGGGCATACATATAAGGTATAGAAATATGTTCAAATGTTCATGGGGCATTTTCACAGTGTGTGGAGGCACACAATAACTGAGAGATTATTGAATTCCCATCCTGGAGAGCCCTGCCACATTCTCTAATGGAGCAGCAACAGTCCCCCAAGTGCCAGGGCAATGACTGGCAAAGGAGAATGATCCATTGAAGAGCCTGTGATATTGATGACAAAGCTTATGAGACTTTGCTTTTGAAATTGAAACTTAGCCTAGTGTTGTGTGGTGCCTAAGATTTGCCTCCTGAGAGTCTCCTAGTTTCTCAAATGTGGTCTCTATCTAAACCAAACTCAGAATATAAATGCACTAGCTTCCCCCAGCATGGGATATGACCCCTGGGGATAAGACTCCCTGCCATCAAAGGATTGCTCCCAAGCACCATCTAGCAATGCAACTGGAAAAAGACCTTGAATAAAAGGGGGAAGAGATAAATACAAATGATTTTATATGGCTAAGAGATTTCTAAGTGGGTTGAGAGGTCATCCCTTAGATAGTGCATATGCACATCTCAGCAGGATCTCATAGACTGCCAACGTGGATACCACCATAAATAGTGGGGTTCCTGAGGATTCTGGAGACATGCAGGTCCTATGGTCAGGGAAGATAACACTGTAGTTTGTTGTCTTGCATTTAGGCCATACTTTGGAGATTGTGCTCCTGAGAGTGACACAGTTGGACTCAATTATGGCTTCTCTACACATGGCTCATCTGTCTCTTCTATTTAATCCCATATTTGGAGTTTGTAGGTGTACATCCAAGATACTGGAGTGTTTGGGCTCTCCACGTGTCAGCTGGGCCCATATCCTCAGCATAGTTGAAGCACTTAACCTCCAGTTCATTGGTCTCACTCAGGACAACTAACAGGGAGGTGAGTTTTAACAACCAGCATACCAAGAATTTGAGAGAGTTGGCACCTGCAAGCAAGATAGTCCCATCCAACAGCTATATTGGAATGAAGCTTCCTCTCAATTAGAGGTGGAGTGGGCATCACCATCTCAAATCCTCAGACTTGGGGAATGAATGATGGACTGGAGTGGTCTTACTGGTATTCTACTATAGACATATTGTGATTCTAGCACTGGAAGAAATTACAACATTGATGTGGAGGCAATGACCACTGGAGGCTCTGAGTTAAGGGAGAGGGAAAAACAGTTGTAATACAGGGCTTTTCTGGAACTTAGGAATCATCCTGAATGGCATTGCAATGACAGATATAAGCCATTTTATATCATCACATAACATGCAGAACTGTGTGGGAGAGAGTGTAGACTGCAATGTGAACTATGATGCATGCTTAGTGGCAAAACGCCAGGATGTGTAGATCCATTGAGTTGATGTGCCACACTTATGAAGGATGTTTATGTGGGAGGGTATGTGAAGTGTGGGTAGCAGAGTATATGGGAATCCCTATATTTTTTGTGTAACAATTATGTAATCTAGGTATCTTTTAAAATATTTTAAAAATTATTACTAAAAAATGTAATCAACACAGTGTTCTCACAGGTCACTGATTTCAGTGATTTAACATTTATGTAAGTAAATAAAGCACCAAATATTTAATAAAATTTGTATTTTACAGACTTTTTCATAATAACTAACATACTGTTTTCAGGTTAAATTGAGTTCTGCTTTTTAACATAGATTGTAACTCAGTGTAAGTTCATAGCACTTAAAACATGTATACAATATAGTTTTCCAAGGAATCCAACATATTAATTGATTTCCAAAGTAATCCACATAGTGTTTTCATAGTTAACAAAATGCAATTTGTCTTTTAACACTGATTTTAAGTCAATATAAATACATAATACTCAATAAAACATGTGTTTTACAGAATATTCAAAACTAATTATCATAGTGTTTAAACATTGATTGTAAGTCAATATAAGTACATAGCACTCAGTAAAGCATGTATTTTACATAATTTTCAAAGTAACCAACACAGTGTTTTCAATTTCACTAAGTGAATTCTGAGTTTTATCATTGATTGTAAGTCAATATAAGTATAAACCAGTAACAAAGCATGTATTTTACATACTTTCAATAGTAAACAGCATTGTGATTTAACGTTGACTGTAAGTCAATATAACTATATATTGGTTAATAAAGCATGTATTTTCAATAGTTTTCAAGACTAATCTACACACTGTTTTCACAGGTCATGAAGTGATTTCTGTCTTTTAACAAAGATTGTAAGCAAATATATGTATATATTGGTGAAAAAACATGTATTTTCCTTAGATTTCAAAACTAATCAACATAGTGTTGTCACAGTTCACTAAAGGAGTTTTGTGTTTTAACCTTGACTGTAAGTAATATAAGTACATAGCACTCAGGGAATCATGTATTTCATATAGATTTCAAAACCAATCAGCATATGATTTTCATTGATTATTAAGTGGTTTCAGTATTTTAACAAAGATTATAAGTAAATGTATGTAAATATCCATTTAAACATGTATTTTCCTCAGATTACAAAACTAATTGACTTAGTGTTTTCACAGTTCACTGAGTTCTGCATTTTAACATTGACTGTAAGTCAATATAAGTACACAGCATTCCATAAAGCATGATTTTACATAAATTTGAAACTACTCAATATAGTGATTTCAGAGTTCAATAAGAGAATTGTGTATTTTAATATGATTGCATTCTATATAATTACATATCTGTGATTAATGCATTTTATGTAGTTTTCAGTATTCAAAAAAGTGTTTTCACAATTCACTGAGTTCTGTGTTTTAATATTGCTTATGCCAATATAGTAACATATTGGTGAATAAACCATGTATTGTATACTTTTTCAAAATAATCAACATAGTGATTTCATGTTCATTAAGTGATTTCTGTGTTTTCAAGTGGATTGTAAGTCAATATAGTACATAGACCTCAAAATGCATGTATATTAAATAGTTTTCAAAAGCAACCAACATACTGTTCTCACAGCTCACTAGGTGAATTCTGTGTTTTAACATTGATTGTAAGTCAATATAAGTACATATTCATGAATATTGCATGCATATTACCTAGATTTCAAAACTAGTCAAAAAGTGTGTTCACAGTTCTCTTAATGAGTTCTCTATTTTAACATTCATTGTAAGTCAATATAAGTACATATTGGTTATTAAAACATGTCTTTTACATTGTTTAAGAAATAATCAACACAGTGTGTTTGCTTTTCACTACATGAGTTTTGTGTTTCAATAATGAATGTAAGGCAATATAAGTTGATATATTTAAAAAAAGAATGTATTTTTCACATAGATTTGAAAACTGTATTTAAATTGGTTTTAAATATTGATTGTATGTCAATATAACTACCCAGGGTGAATTAATCATGTATTTTACATAGTTTTCAAAAGTAATCAACAAAGATTTTTTGTGGTTAAGTTTGTAAGTTGTGTCTTATCATTTATTATAGCTCAATATAAATACATTCTGGTGAATAAATCATGTATTTTCCATAATTCTCAAAAGTAATCAACATCTTGTTTTCACATTTCACTAAGTGAATTCTGTTTTAACATTGATTATAATTCAATATAAGTACATATCAGTGAACAAAGTGTATATGTATGGTGTTTTCCTTATACTGTTTTAATATTTCCAAATTTATATTGTTTGTAAGTCAAAATAATTACATAGCTTTCAATAAAGATATTATTTCCCTTTGATTTAAAAAGTAATCAAATATGTGCTTTCAAATTTCACAGTGAATTCTGTGTTTTAACATTGACTACAATGCAATGTAAGTACACAGCAGTGAATAATGCATGTATTTTATATAGATTTTCAATGAATTCAACAGTGTTTTCAAGTTAATTAGGTGAAATCTGTGTTTTAATATTGATATGAAGTCAATATAATTACATAATGGTGAATAATGCATGTGTGGGGACCCTCTGATCTTTACATCTAAGAAATAACTTGGAGGCCTGTTTCTCTGCCCACACAGAGAATTCACCATATCAGTTCCTGCCATAAACAGGAACATTCCTGCTTATCTTATCTCCCTAATCTCCCACCCTATCTTCTATGTATATCACTAAAAGTTTCTGTAATCATGCTTCCCCATTATCAGCCTGGGATTCTTTTTTTTTTATTTATTTTATTTTATATATATATATGTGTGTTTTCAGGATACATTGATTACATAAATGTTACACACAAATTTAAGGAGTACACATATGCCACCCTCCCACACCTACCACAACCTCCCACATATATATCCTTCATCAGTTTGGCACAATGCCTGTGATAGATACACACATTTTGGGGCTTTGCCATCAAGCATGGATCACAGTTTAGACTGTAGACAACCCTCTCTCCCATACCATTCTGCATGATACATGATGATATAAAATGGCCTATATTCTCAAATGCAACATCACCCATGACAATTCCTAAGTCCCTAAAAAGCCCCCATATTACAACTTCCCTTCCCTCTCCCTGTCCCCAATGCATCCAGTAGACCCTGGCTGCACATAATTTTGTAATTTCTTCAATTGCATATATCACAAGTCTATAACAGGACACCAACAAGTCCATTCTAGTCAATAGTTCTTCCCCCAATCCCGAGGAGTGTGGGATGGTGATATCTCCTCCACCACCAAATGAGAGAGGGCTTATATTCCATGGATATGATGGAAGACTTGTCCTGCCTGCAGCTGCAGGCTCTCTCCATTCCCCAGGATAGCTGTCTTTGATCATCATCATCCCACTAGGTGTCCTGGGTGAGTCCATTGAGTTGTAGAGTAGGAGTTGCAGGCCACAGATTCTCTGGACCCAGTTGGCACATGGACAGTACAAAGGCTCTGGTCTCTGGAAGTACACCTAAAACACTGGCATCAAATATATTTTTGAATAGAAGAGAAAAATGGGCCATGAGCAGTGAAGACATATTTTGGTCAGTCTCTGTCACTCTCAGGAGAAAGTGTTCCAAATTAGGGCCCACTGGTAAGGCAACAAACTCTGGGACTATCTGCCCTTATATAGGACCTGGGTATCTCCAAAGCCCTCAGAAGGCCCTCTGTTAGGGGTGATATCCATATTGGAAGCCTAGGAGGTCCTACTAGGGTGTGCATAAGTGTTACCTCTGGGTTGATCTCTGACTCTCTTTGAAGTCGCTTATCCCTATGAACTCAGTTCTCTTTACCATTCCCCCTTTTATTTGGAGTCTTTTTCCAGTCATTCTGCCCATTGGCATTTGTTAGTAATCCCTCATTGACAGGGAGGCACATCCCCTGGAGTCATGTCCCATGCTGGGAGGAAGGTAATGCATTCATATGCTGAATCCTCTTAGAGAGAGCCACATTTGAGCAGCATGGAGGTTCTCCAGAGGCAACAATTAGGCACCCCTTAACACTAGGCTATTTAAATTTCAACAGCAATGACTCATAAGGCTAGTCATCAATAACAAGTGCCCTTCAATGGATCATCCTCCTTTGCTAGACACTGCCCCTGCATTCAGGATGATGTGGCTACTCTTCTGGAAAGTGTGGCAGAGCTCTCCAAAATGGGAATTCAGTGTTCTCCCATTTATTGAGTAATTCTTCACCCCATGACAATGCTGTGTGGGCATTTGAACAATTATGTATGCCTTTTATGTATGTTCAGGTGGACTTCCTCCCATGAAACCCCAACCTTGACACCCCCCACCAATGATCCTCTCCTGTACTCATTGTGACCCTTCTGTGATCCATAGCCTCTTCACAGGTGAAGCCATCACAGTAGCCAATTGCAATGAATAGGAAATGAAATGATAATGATATTTAAAGGTAAGAGTTAAAATATAGGAGAAGTTAAAATACATAAAATAATTTTAGAAAATTTAAAAGAAATATAAAAAAGAAAACAAGATATTGTTAAAGGATTGGGTTATTCAAAAAATGTGAAAAAATAATATGTATATATGTATAATTTTTTTTCCAATTTTGCCTTCTCAGTGCAATATCTGGTGTCCAGTCTGTTTCATGGCACCTTCTTATTCTCAGTCTCAAGCAGCCCTCCTTTTTTCATTTAATGTTTAAAGAAGTTTTGGATCACAGCAGAGTCACATACAGAATACAACACAATCTCATAAACTCAACCTCCTCCTCCATTCCCCCCATACCAAAACCTTTGTGTACGTGGATGGCAGCTCCAAAACAACTGAAAAACAGATAGTCCCCCAACATTGTCATTGGTCCACATTTTAGATCATATAATTTTATACATTTTGATGACTTTCACCTTGTCCCATGTCCACTGCATGGTAATGGAAAACACTTCCAAAGGCCACCAAATGCCCCTCATTCAATCCAGACCATTCCTCCCCTCCACCCCTGGGCCCACAAGCCTCCCTGGTTCAACTCCCCAATGACAGGATTCACAAATTCATGCCATAGAGTGACCTGGTTCACCGGTTCATCCCCCACCATGAACCATCGCTAACAAGGACATTTAAATGCAAGAGTCAAAACATAAGAGAAATTAAAGAACAAAAAACAATTTTAAAAAAATTTAAAAAATAGAAAATATAAAATAAGTCATTTCCAAAAGACTGGGATATTCAAAATATGTGAAAAAACAATAAGATATACATGTATACAAAATTTTTTTCTGATTTTTGCCTTGTTCTTGCAATATCTGGTGTCCAGTCTGTTTCATGGCACCTTCATCTTCTCACTCTCAAGCATCCCACTTTTTTCATTTAATTTTCAAAGAAGTTTTAGGTTACAGCAGTGTCACACACAGAATACAAGACAATCTCATATAATAAAACTCCTCTTCCATTCACCCATACCAAAACCTTTTTTTCTGTGGCTGGCAGCACCAACATAACTGACAAACAGATAGTGAAACATAGTTTCCCAACATTGTCATTGGTCTACATCAAGGTCCACATTTTACATCATACACTTATAAATTTTGATGACTATCACCCTGTCCTGCGTCCACCACTGCAAGAAAATGGAAAATACTTCACGGGCCACCAAGCCCCACATTCGATGCAGCCGTCCCTCCCCACCACCCCAGGGCCCACAATGTCCCCTTAGCTTCACTCAACGGATGACAGGATTCACAGATTCATGCCACAGAGTGTCCTGGAAAACTAGTTCATTACCAACCGGGAAACATCCCTGCTCCCATGAGTCGCCCCCATGCCAATGTCTGAGTGAATCAGACCTCCAAAGATTGGGAGGCCATCTACCTTGCCCCCACCCTACAGGTTCTCCACCCAACTACACAGCACACCACTATAGAATGAGCACTCCCACACACCACCGAGTCCCCCCATAAATTCACACCCCTGAATGCCCTCCAACCCTCACCCCCAAGCTGTGACACCTCCCCTCCACACTGTGGCAAGAGCACTCCCACCTCTTCAGTCACAACCCCACACCCACACATCCCCAACGTTCATCTGGTACCCCTTCCATGCCCCAAAGCATCCTGGGCTCTCCAAAAAGCCTCTCCCACTCCTCCCAGCCAACAACCCTGCACCACAAAACCCAACAATATCCCCAACCACTGGTCCCATTCCCCCAACATGCCACCCCACTCTATCACCTCACCACAGATTATGTCCCTATGGATGATGTCCCACCACTTTCTCTTCTCTTTCTTTTAAACCAATCTTTAAGACACTAGTTCTCAGGGACTGCTCAATTTCCTTTATTCATATCAGTGAATTCATGTACACAACATCCTTCAATGCCTGGCTTACTTTGCACAACACAAGGTCATCAAGATTCATCCATGTTAAC
>PVKH010040311.1:0-11077 GCA_004027955.1 Chaetophractus vellerosus | reverse complement strand
TTAACAAAGGATTAGCAGCACAAAGATTCAGGATGTGCCTGAAGAAACAGGAATATCACAGCCACCTTTATATATTCTAAATTGACTGCAGGGCGTAGGCCGTAGGCCGTGCTAAATATTGGGGGAAGCATGGTTTATTACTGAAAAAGCTAGCCGTAGCTTTGAATTCTAGCACGACCATCTAATCTTGTGTAATCTTGCCAAACTACTTAAATTGTGTAATCCTGCCAAACTGCCCAATATTTTGGTACGCATATCTATACAATGGGAATTATACCAACCTTTACGTTTTAGAATATAATTTTGTGAGAAAAGCACATGAACTAGCTGACCCATTAGGCTCTTATAAACTAGTTTTCCCGTCCCTGGGCGCGTCTATGGTGGTTGGGGCATGTTCACACAAGGAAGGTACTAAGCAGGGCGGTCACCTTCCCTCCGGTAGGTGCTGGTCATCCACCACCTTTCTGCTTCTCGGGTCATCGGCCTTTCTCATCCTTCCTAGCAGGCAAAGTCTATCTAGACTTGTAGGAGTAACTTTCAGCTCCAATTGTAGAGTTGTAGGGTTGGGGAGAAATGCCAAGGAGTGCTCACCTCTTGCCTTTCTCAGCCTCGCCTGTTTGTGAAAATCTCTGTGGCCTAGCTCCTTAAAGTTCTGGGCAACCCGGCAAGAGGAGAGCACCAAGCAGGTATCTTTTGTCCCCCTTATCAGCCACTCCAGCGCCACGATGGGGAGCAGGAGGGAAGGTGGCAGACACCACGACTAAGAGAAAGATTCATGCGCTCGCCCCACTCCTCCCGGTCTCCGGGAAGGGCCCTGGGCAGGGAGAAGTCCGAGCCGGCTCCCGGGGCGCGGAGTGACGCCGGGCGAGGCTGCAGGGCGCCGGAGCGGTCGGACGGGGGAGCGAGAGCTAAAGCTTGAGAGCACCGCGAGCCCACGACGCCGGCAGCCGGGCCACCGCTGACGCCGCGCCCCGCCCGCGCGCCCGGCGTGCCAGCCCCGCGTTCCAGCCCGGCCGCAGGGCGGGGGCGCGAGAGGCGGAGGCGGGGCGGGACGGCGGGGAGGCGGGGGAGGAGGCGGTGTCTCTCCGCGCTGCGCAGGCGTTGCTCGCACCTTGGTGATTAGTCAGTGCTGGGGGCGCTGCTATGGCGTTTCTCAGACCCGCGGCTCCTCCTCACACGCTCGAGGCGGAGGGAAGGAGGGGTGAGGGGAGGAGGAGGCGAGCGGGCGCCCGCCGCAGCTGCAGACCCGGGGCCAGAGGAGGAGGCGGAGCGGGAGTCGCCGCAGCCACCCCGGCCGTCTCCGCGCGCAGCAGCGGTGCTGCTCCGAGTCTCCCCCGGGCTTGAGGGCTCGCGGGGCGCCCAGCCATGCCCCGCCGTGGCAGCTGAGCGGGAACGGGCCCCCTGCCTCCGCGCCGGCTCAGCCGCGGCGCCCGGGGGCTACCCGCTGTCTCCCGCGCGCCCCAGACAGCGAGCGCGAGCAGCGGCGGCCGAGGCGCTGGGGGTGCCGGCGGCGGCGGAGGGACCGAGGGCAGGAGGAGGAAGGGAAGATGGACCCGGTGCCCTCGCTGGGCTGCAGCCTCAAGGATGTGAAGTGGAGCTCGGTGGCCGTTCCGCTCGACCTGCTGGTCAGCACTTACCGGCTGCCCCAGATCGCGCGGCTGGACAGCGGTGAGTCCCGGCCCGCCGCCCGCGCAGGGGGGACGGGCGCGGACCGCAGTCTCGGCGCAGGGGTGTGCGCGTGTACTCGAGCCGGGGACCTTGTGGGGGAGTGGGCTGCCCGGCAGCGAACGCTGAACTTGGCCGGAGCAGCTACCGCAGCCCTGGCGCGTTGCTCTCAACTCAGTAGTCAGAGATGTGGAAATCGGAGCCCGTGCGGTTTAATGAAAAAAGACGCTTAAAAAAAAAAGGGGGGGGGGAAGCCTCTGCAGATAGTAATCTTGGAGGACTGCTGTCCCTCTCCAGCCGTCTGCAATAATTATTCAACCCTGGAGAGGTATCTTAGACAACTTTCTTAAGAAAATTGTGCTCTGGGTGGCATCTTTATTTTGGGTGTCTTCCCTTCCAAGAAGCAGCAGATTTAAAAGGAAAAGCTCCTGGGTGACCAATGAAAGGGATCACATTTCTCAGAGACCTTTTATTACAGCGTGTCTGTTTTGTTGAACCCAACTGAAAGTAATTTAGGGCTGTGTGTAGAAAATGTCTTGAGCTGAAGTGATGGTATGCTTAAGGTTAATTATTAGCTTAGCGCAATTCAAGTCACATACACAAAAAATACATTCACTTGGAACCTGAGCTCCAGACTAAAAAACACTTGTATATACTGAAATTGACCACCGGAAACCAACCAACCTCCTCCCCCCCCCCCCAGTTGTATTACTGCATTGTGAGATCTGCAAACAGGTAGATAGTTGTGTAGACTGTCAAAACAGATACATTTCAGTTTGAGAGTTATGACAGGTAAGGTGACAATTCAGGTGTGTTTTGCCTTCTCTTGTGCTTTCGGGATATCTTTGGCTGATTTTGGCTTCATGCAATTCCAGACTGTTTTCAGAAGGAAACCCTGGCAGGCAGATAGAGCTGTGGACACATAGGCCAAGTCAGAAAAGCATTGAGCAGAACGATGTCATTTCAAATCCCAGGGACTTGGGTTACTCTTTGTTTTCTGGAGTAAAAGAGTGTGTAACATGAGATGTGTAAATATCCAAAGGAATTTTTATTCCATTTCTTATCTGTGGGTTTACGTTAAACATTTGAAGTACTGATGTAAAAAGGAAAAATGCAGGGAAGTTCATGAAAGCTGGAAAACAACCTTAGCATGCTTTCTACTCTTGTTTGGTTGATGGTGGTATTCGTGGGCAATGGGAAAACTAGGGTTTTTTAAACTAGTAATGAAATGGAGATGTCAGTAGTTGTTCAATCCAGGGGGCAAACAGGTGGCAAGTTGAGGCATTCTGCTCCAAGTGGTGTAAGAAAGTGTTTTGTGCTTTAAATGTATCTGGAGACCTCAGTTATATATATATATATATATATATATATATATATATATATATATATATAAACACACATACACAGACATATGTATATATAATGTAAAATCACAGTATTTCATTTCCTTCTCCCCTGTGTATGTTGGAAGGTGGTGAGTTCTCACCTTTTCTGACTTCTCAGCTTTGCACACTCTGTCAGAACTTCTTAGCTAGGCAGAGAGCATTGGTGCAAGTGGTGTAAAAGTCACCCAAAAGCTTCATTAAACTGAAGTTTAAAGAGGCTGAATATTGGTTTCAGACAATAATTTTTGGTTTTATTGTCCACTTTCCTGTCACTGCCATTCATAAAAAGGATCTGAATCAGCAGTGTACTCATCCCACACTTCTTTTTATAATTAGGACGTGGGTAGCATTTCTTAACACTGTTCCCTTTCAAGCCATGGCCTGGATTTTGATTACTATGTGTAATTCCAATTCTTTATTGTAAATTTCTCTCTCTCTCTCTCTCTCTCTCTCTTTTTAATGACCATTTGGGAACCACAGTGGCACACACAAATTTGAAATCATAGCAAAATACTTCCTTATATTTTGCTTCTTTCATTTAATCCCCTCTATTTAAATATGTTTTTGTTAACATGGTTTTAAATAGCTGCATAATAGCCCATGGGATGGTTATGCCATAAGACCCAGGCCCCTAATGTGGACATTAGGTCATTTCAGTTTTTGGTCACCTAAGTGGTGATATGATGAAGACTTTTGGACGTAGATCTTTTTGGGTTAGGATATGTTCCTTAATTTGCTGAATAAGCATGTGAATCTTTTTAAAGGTCCTTGAAGAGTAACACTCTCCCCACATGCTTAAAATATTGAGAATCTTTTTTATAAATCTTTGATAATTTGATGGGGGAAGGTGTTACTTTACCATTATTAATTTGGGTAAACTTTAAAGAGCCAATCACAGATTCTGTGCTTTATTTTTAAACATGTTTCACGGCAATGTTTAGAATATATGAAGGAAATGACATATTTATAAATGCTGAATGGGAAATCTTGAATTTAGTGCAGTTCTCATCCTGTGTTTCTTTTGCCAGTTTTAGTACTACAGGTACATTTTATACATGCACACACACACACAAACATACAGCACTTAGACATGAAAGGTAGTCAGTCATTTTACAAATCACTTGTTTTAAATCATATTAGAGACTAGAAAGAAATAGAAAAGCCTGTCATTAGTTGACATGGCCAAGAGGAAATTGTTGACTATTTTTGAACAATTGTTAGAGAAAAATAAAAATATGATTTCATAACTGTTAATTATTGAATGCCTACTATGTGCAGGTACATTTCTAGGTGCTTTATGCATATTGTCTCAATACCTCAGCCTCCCCATTTTAAGGACTTTGGAAACCTGAAATTCAGAGAAGTTAGGTTGCCTGAGGACTCCTACCTTAGTAGATGGTGGGGAGGGATTTGAAGCAAACTTTCTGGCTTGGAAGACTGTCTCTCTGAGAACTTTGGGACCTGAAAGTCAATATTTTTTAGAACAGTGTGGACACTGAGTTAAGAGCTGGCCTCATCTGTCATATTTAGATGACTTTCTACTTGCCAATGAAGTGATTGATTTAAAGGAGATGAGAGACAACAGAGAAGAGGAGACCTTAGAGAATCAGAGAAAGAAGGATATAAGTGGAGTCTGGGGTCTTAGTGTATGTAGAGGCATCTGTTGAGATTATTCCTCAATACATTTGCTATATCTAAAATGTTAACTCCACAGGAAGTAAAGAACTCTCCCCTTCTTTGCATTATGTATATCACTCATGAAATGCCAGTCAGATTGATGCTTTCAACATTAGATACCCCAATGGGGAAATTTGTCTTTGTATGATAAGATAAAAGAAATACAAAATTAGGGAGGATTCCCTGGAATTGCCCCTTTAGTCTTTCCTTGGGTGGAGATAAATCTCAACAAGTCTGACCTGAGTCAGCACTACAATTAAAATCAGATGTTTAAACTGACTTAGTGATCAGTCTTATAAATTGTTGACTGTAGAACCAGTTTCAACAACTGTGTTTCGGACTAAGAAGAGGGAACAGAGAATACTAATCCCTGGCCCCCAGCTCATCTACACTCAAAACTAGGAAGGTGGAAAATTGTTCTTTCTGTCTCCTTAGAATTATTTTTTCCTGGAAAGTTTCTGCAGGCTTGGTGTCTGTTCTTCCAACTTTTTTCCTCTGTAACTCTTAAAAGATTCTGTAAAACCCTACACCCTAATCACATTTTTAAGTTAATGGCTGAAACTCTTCTTTGGAAGTTGGTTTTTTTTTTATTTGACAATTTTATGCAGGAACCGCCAGAGTTTTAGTGTTTAATATTTAATAGCACCACCGACCAAGGTTCAAGATGTGAAGTTACCATGTTCAAGAAAATGGGGGGTGGGGGTGGGGAATCACTCTGATGACTAACAATATAGTTTATAAGAATGCACGCTTTATAATATAAAACCTGTGTACACATAGTAGTTGCAAAAAGCTATTCAGTCTTCTCTTGGCTCATAAAAAGCTGATTTCAATGTGAATCAGCAACCTTCAACTCTTCTGTGTGGCAGGAATTACCTTCCAGTTCTCCTACCCCAGCCTGTGCCATGAGATCTGCAGTGTTTTTCTCCAGATTGTCAGTGCAACTACTCATATCATCAATTCTTCAAAAATATGGCATGCTTCACAAATTTGCATGTCATCCTTATGCAGGGGCCATGCTAATCTTCTGTTCCAATGTTAGTATATGTGTTGCCGAAGTGAGTGCCATTCGAAGTTTAAGTAGTTGCAAGGATATAATTTTTCAGCATTTTGCAAACATTGACATTTTAAAATGCATTGATACGTCATTTAAAAAAAACTAATAGGATCTATATTTGAGTCCCAATATCATTCATTAAAAGAATGCATGAACAAGTTCTTTAACAGAAATTATACACAGTTTTCTCTTTAAATTCATATTTCCATTTCCCTTACCTTATAGAATTTTATCCTAATGTAATAAATTTTGTGCTTGGAAGTGTTTTATTAATCACTCTGGCATACTTTTTGTTACATAATCATGAATATAAATTGAAATATAGTATTTTGTATTTCTCCTGACAAAGAGATTTTTCATATTTAAATATCTCAGGTTGTTTAAAACAAAGAAATGGGAATGACCCGACTTGCAAAAGGATTTGTTACCCAAGTAATGGAGGCGCTCCCCCGTCTACATGCATCAACACTTTTATTTGTCTCTTTGGTGCCCTGAGTGCAGTGCATCTCAGAAAGATCTGGGGTATGTAATGCAAATGCATTGCTTACGTCAAGTGGGAGAAGGTCTTCTGTGAAGGGGAAGTAATTAAGGACTATTCCCTGTTTCTTCATTGAGGTCAGGGTCGCAGGCAGATGAATTTTTAGACAGTAGCACATTTGAAGTTGGGGATCTGGGAATTTCCTTTCAGCTGTGATGGTGAACCCCTGGGGTGGGATGTGTTGGCTTTGCTTGAAACATATACCCCCGTTTGAAGAATGTTTGTGTCGAGCAGTAAAAGATGAATCATTGGCCCTGTTGCTGAAAGGAAAAGGAAGACCAAGGCTGCTTAGACTGACATGGAGAGAGAAAAAAGATGATAGGATTTGGAGGCTACGAAGAAGATAGAACGACTCCGGTTTTTCCTTCCCAGCTGTGCAGAAGAATCAGATTTGACTCTAAGCCCTCCTTGGAATGGATGGGGCTATGGCAACTTTAGTTCTTGCTTTGTGCTTAGGGATTTCTTCGTCTTGGAGAGCTGAAACGGCAAAAGCAGTTTGTAAATGTCAAATGTCTTTCAACAGCCATGCTTCATCTTTGATATTAATATAAATTCTCAAAACCTACTCATTGAATAATGTTATTTTAATTACACACGTGCTTTTTTTTTTTTTCTTTCTAAGCTAATGTATTAGTAGAAACCTTGCTTCAGGAAGATGTGCTGTGCTAATCTTGTGGCTTTATTTACCCCTGGTATTCTCTTTTGTAAGAGGATTCATATGTCCAGGGTGGCAGAAATAGTTTAAAGGATTGCTGGATTCAGAGCCAAGACTACAATTTAGTTACGGGCATTGCCATTTAATAGCCATGTGATGTTGGTCAGGTTTCTTAACCCCTTTGATTCATAATTTTCTCATGGAAAAATGGGCATTATACTTGTCCTGTGCATCTCATATTTACTCATTGATTTCCTTATTCAGTCAACTATATTTACTGGGACTACACAACTAAACCAATCAGGCAAAAACCCTTTCCTCATGGAGCTTACATTATAGCATGTCTACTTAATATGAGAATTAAATGCAATAATATATGTGAAATAATACTGCAAAGCAGTACATTGATATAACATTGGAATATTGACAGGGCAGACCAGTTGAGGAGGCATCAGATTATACCATTATATTATTGAGGCACCAGAAGTAAACTAAATAATAAATAGATTTCATTATCCTTTTGTGGATAAAGAAAATCAGAGGAAATCAGAGAGATGGGTCACTTTAGTCTATTTCCTTTTGAGTATTCCAGTAATTCACGGATTATAAAAAGGTGGTGGTGTAAGGTCTTTTTCAGAAAGTGTTATTCATTTACTAACCAAAGACTGCGTTTGGGAGAGATCAGAGCAGGAAATCAGGAAAGGAACTTTTCACTGTCTACAAATCCAGACTCCTATGAGTTGAGTCTGACCAAGTGATACTAAAACAGTGAGTTTAGACACTTGAATCTTCTTTTAGTATGTACTCTTTACCACTTATACTGGCTTTCTGGTCATTTTTCTGAGCAGCTATAGTAATATAACTGTTAGCAGGAAAGGGGTGTCTAGTATAATGTAATATACAAAATGAGTGATGAAGAAAGTCTTTTTCATATTCTTTCGTATACTATATACTTGTTCTGTCCTCCACTTGTCACCTATTCTGACTAATTTTCCATGCCTAAAAATTAGGAAGAAGAATAGGAGACAACCTTTTACCTTGCAGCAGGCAATGAACAGTGATAAACATTTAGACCTATGAGACTTAGACTTAGCTCCTTTAGGATCCACGTAAGACGGCGGTTTTGAAAGTCTTTAATGAAATGAGTATCCACATTACCAGTTAGAATCTTAAGACACTCAGCTCATCTGTAAAAGGAAAACTGGCTTGACCATTGTGATCTATTGCATCATAATTGAAAGGAGGAGTATTTTAGTCTCCTTTGGTCATTTGACCACCTTATTGAAATAGCAAGTGCTTGTAGGCCAGCTTGTAAACTCGTTTATTTTTGTTTGAGATTCCTGAGGTATCTGTCTTTTCATTTACCAAGTTACAGTTCTAAGAAGTCTCAGACTCCCCTATCGTCTTCAGCAGGAGTATCAATCTTAAGAACACCAGCTTTTATATGCAACTTGAAAAATAATGTGTATTACTGCTTTATGTATTATTTTGTCTTGACAAAACATAAAATATCTGTCAAAATGTTTTAAATCTCATGGGATTAATTATTCAAGAAGACATTTCCACATGAAGATCCTCCCCTAGCTCCTGGCCCCACTCCTACGCCCCATTTCACAAGAATGTTTACTTGAATTTCAGGTTAAATGTATCTAAAATTATTTTTTACTATTTCCAGCTTTTAGCATAATGCCTGGTTAGTAGGAGGCACTTAATAAACATTTAATAATAAATGAATGAGCAGATCTCACTATTACAAATTATAAGGTCCAAAAATGTGTTATTTATCAAAGCTGTCTGTGAACTTTGCAAATCTGAAGTAGATTTTCACTTTTCTTAAATTGATTTAGGCTTTGTATTTATAGATATACAAATTGGAACTAAGATAGTAGATCCTAATTTTAGCAGCAGGAAAAGTAGATACTGGTAGACTGTCATGATTTATAAAATAATGGCTCTTAGGGTCAGTAGTTATCAATATTTTATATAAATATTTCTAGAAATTATGAGTCTTTTTTCGATTTTTAGAACTTGCTCTTTCATTCTGATATTAAGATGGCTTTTTTACACAGTACATGTTGTTATGTCATTTAATCTTTGCTACCATCAAACTGTTCACATGACATTCAAGTCAATGAACTAGAATGCCATAATTCTTAGAAACTGGTCAACTCTTATTACAGTGAAAAAAAAGGGCTGCTTGAATAGTCAACTAACTCTTTACCCATTGTCTCATCCTCTCTGGGTACCAGCGATTTTACTTCTAAGCAAAGCAAGCCATTTGGTTCAAATAGTGTTACAAAACTACAACTGCTAATTTAGTACAGTTGTCATCTCCCTAGAATAGCCCCAAGATTGACTAGAAACCATAGTGTCTTAATTCCAGACAATGAGTTTCCTTTTATGCCACTGCAGGGGAAGAGGGGGGAAAAAACAATGTTCCCAGGCCCTCTTCCAGCTCTGCATGAATTAACTTTACAATTACAGGGCAAATCATTTTAATTGATTCTGCTAATTCTTAACCTACTTTGAAGTATTTAAATACCACTTGGGCTTTGATGGCTTAATGGTTGTTTAATAAATACCAAGTTAATGAATTTAAAATGCAATATGAATCCTTTTAGTTATAAGGATATTTGTTTTTCAGGTTAATATTTAACATGTATAGTAAGTTGTTATGATTAGGCCTGGTTATAGCTTCAAGAGAAATATGAATGTCTGGGAGCAGTGCTTATGAATATATCCCTGTGAAGATTTAAAATGTTTTTTTTTTTTCCTTCATTTAGTAGGGTAAAATTTCCTTGGCTAGATGCTTTTTTTTTAATTGACAATTTTCTCAATACAAGACATTAGGATATTAGAAATGAAAATTTGCCCTTGGTAATTAGTTCACATTGACAGTGTCTTTCTTCTTTCAGGGAACTAGATTCAAATACCTAAAAGTAACAGAAAAAGAGTAAATGCTTATTTTCTTTTTTAAACGAATCTGTTAACTTGTAGGTAGTTAGTAGCACTGGTTATAGATTATGCAGTCTATTGAAAAAGTAAATGGAATGCTAGAAGAAGTCCACTTGAATAACTCCTGGACATACACCTGTGCAGAATGCTGTATTCCATGATTCATATTCACTATGTATTGTCACTGTCTTCCTTTAGCAGTAATAGGCAAGTAAGGAATGGAAGGAATTAAAGAGTTGACATGTACTTCATTGACATTTTTGGCCCTCAGTAGCATATGCTCAGAGACCTTAACTTTTAGTCTGTTTCAGGTTGTTAACATTTAAAATAAGATTAAGGATCCATTTTTACCTTGGACCACTGACCCACAAAATCAATCAAGTTCTAGTCTAGACTCAAGTTTTAAAAGCAGTTTAATTAGTTGTGTCTAGAGAGAGCGCTCTAGAAGGTTCAAATTACCTCCCTAAAAATAAATAACAAGCAACATAAAACTTTATTGAGAGACTATACAGTTATTTTTCTGGTTTTTTTGGCCCCATCTTTTGACCAGTTAAAAGGCAATGAAAGTAAACAGGATCGGAAGAAATAGTTACAAGCTTATCATAGCCAGGTGCATCAGTTAAAGTTAATTTCACTTGTGGGTAACAGGGACAGAGAAAGTGAGTATATACCCCACACACGCATACAAGGTGGGAATTTCGTTTTCACATAAAACAAGTCTGAAATTACACGGAGGACAGATAATAGCAATCCCACAGAACGAAGGCCCCAGGATCCTTCTGTCTTTATGCTCTGTCATCCTCAGCATGTAACTTTTACTTCCAGGGTGTCCTTTGCAGCACTTCACTTACCCCTCATTGTCAGGAGACTTGGAAGGGAAGTATTCTAACCAATACCCACGAGTTCTTCCTGTAGGAGCAGGATGGGGATTGGATATTGAGAGCTGCCTGGCCGCCTCTGCCACCTCAATTTTTGCTTCACTTTTTCACTTATTCAAGAACTTATCAAAATAGCCATGCATTGGTCCCTTAGCTCCTTGAAGTCTCCTTGCCTAAAAATTAGGAAGAAGAATAGTTACACAGGGTGAACTTCTTGCCCCAACTTCCTGTTCTCTTTTTATCCTTGAGCCTGAGCTAACACCTTGA